>VZQC01014421.1:1907495-1945887 GCA_009823505.1 Rhizomys pruinosus
TTTCTATTTCATTGATTTCTGCTCTGATTTTTATTATTTCTTCCTGTCTGCTGGGTTTAGGGTTCATTTGCTGTTGTCTCTCAAGTGCTTTTGTTTTTTTAATGTAGGCTCCCAAGGCTATTAACTTCTCTCTTAGGACTGCCTTTAGAGTAGCCCATAAGTTTTGTTGTGTTGTATTATCATTTTTGTTTATTTGCAGGAATGCTTTTATTTCTTTCTTTATGTCTTCCTTGACCCATACATTATTCAGGAGTGTGTTTATTTCTTAGGCTCCATGTGTTCTTGTAGATATTAGGGCTTATCCTGGTGTTGATATTGAGCTTTATTGCACTGTGGTCTGATAGAATGCATGAAATTATTTCAATCCTTTTGTATTTGTTTTGAGATTTTTCTGTGTCCCAGTATACAGTCAATTTTGGAGAATGTTCTGTAGGGTGCTGAGTAGAAAGTATATTCTCTATGGAGCTGGAGAGATAGCCTGGAGGTTAAGAGCACCGACTGCTCTTGCAGAGGACCCGGGTTCGATCCCCAGCACCCACATGGCGGCTGAGAACCATCTGTAACTCCAATTCCAGGAGAACTCCAGTTCCAGGGGAATCCGAGACCCTCTTCTGACCTCCGCGGCATTGCACGACACGGGTGCACAGACCTGCATGCAGACAGTACATTCATACACAAAGATAAATAATAATATGAAGTTGGGAGCAAGTGTGTTGTGAGGGCTAGGTGAGGGGTTGAAGGGGGAAAATGAGGAGTGGATATGGCCATATTTCACAGTATAGATATGTGATAAATAAATAAATATTATAAAATAAAATAAAATTAAACAGAGGAGAACTTCCCTGGTTTGGGAAGTTCTCTGACCTGGGTTCCCACGCCTGGACAGTAGAGATAAATGCACTTCCTGCACATTTGACATTCCCTTTTTATCACATTCAGAGACTCCTTTTGTCTTCAGGTCTGTGGAACCTAAGAAAATGAGATTGCCAAAGCCTGATGTATATAAGCAGGAGTTAATGTGTAAGTGAGATACTATGTTTATTTACATGCCCTACAAGTATATGTCTACAGACATTCTTCAAAATTAATTTTCTAAAGTTCTTTTTAGATCCCTGTCTTTTCTTCTGTTTCATCTTTTAATTCTGACAGGAGCTTGGTCCCTCCACAACTGATAAACCATCCATGTTCATCTGTCTTCCACCTCCTTCCCGCAGCTCCTTCCCTCAGCCACAATATGAGCCGAATGTATGCCTATGCACATGGCATCCCAAATTATAACCTCCCCAGTCTCAGGATTGTTTGCAAAGGGCTAAAAATTGCCACACTTATAAAAACAAAACAAAACAAAAATGGCAACCTTGTTTGCCTTGCCAGTCTGTCAGAGCTTGAAAAACAAACTTCATACCAGAAAGACAAACACACACACAGCAAACAAGGAGACTGGGCTGCTGACAGAACGGGGAGAATTTCTAGGCCAGAGAACAATGGCAGGGAACACAGCCTGATGGGAATGAGAAAGACACAGACTCCAAGTGCTGTAGAAAGGGGAGGCTGACCCCAGCACTGGAAACTGGAGAGTCAGAGTGAGAAACTTCTGCTCTGCTCTCACATGCCCGGATGCCCGGTGCCCTAGGAGCCCACACAGCTGAAGCTCTGTACCAACTCCATTTTGCTTTCCGCCTCCTGTGGAGTCACTGGCAGTGGGTGACTTTGATATTCCTTTGCTGAAGGGACTCTAGTGCCTAATCTGACTCTGCCTGCAGCATAAAGCCAGGTACATGGATACACACATCCAAAAGACGGTGAAATCCCAATTTCTCAAATCATTATTGGAATGAATCAAAGCCTGTCAACTGCACATTTCCTGGAAGGCTTCGTTTTACAACCTCCGATGAGATACAAAATGAAAAGGCGACTTTGGCGGAGATCTATCACAACAGTTTACATTAATATTCCACATGAATCCTTTCTTCCAAGGACTCTAGAGTGCTTGCAATGAGATTGGAGTCTGCCCCAGTGCTGGTTCCAGCAGGAATAAATGGCAGCGCTTGGCAGCCACGGCGCAAACCTTAGCTCCGTCTCCAGAGGACCAGAACACTGAGCAGCACAAATCACAAACTGCCTTCTTTGTTCATACACTCTGCTCTGGCAAAATTTAACAGCTTCTGATCCAGGAAGAATCAGGGCAGATCTTGCTAGTTTGAAGGCTTAAGTGCTAATCACCACTCAGAGAAGTTTGGATTATGCCTGGTGAGCTCACCAGTGCTGAAGACTTCTGTTCACTACACGCTACTTTGGGTCTCTTTCCCTGTCTGATTCTTCATGTACTCACCTGAGTTTGGTATCTGTGTGCTCTTGTTCACAAGAGGAGGTAAGCAGCGTGGCCAAATGCACAGTCAGTACAGCTAGTCAGGATTTGAACCCAGTCCTTTGGGTCCCCTTATCTCTGCTTATTTTTCCACTTTGACACATGCTGATGCCCATGCAGAAGGAGGTAGACTCCAACATTTGCTGGCAAGCCTGTGGCTCCTCACTTCTCTGTATCAAAGGAATGGGACTCAGCATTACCAAAGTTCCTCTGTTTTTTTAAGAATATGCTTCAGTGCATTCTTGTCCCCATTTTGCTCCATCCTTTCCTCTGTCCTCCATGACCGGGGTCATGGTTGCTAACACGCTTCATCACACAGGGCTAGCAGCAGTATAGCTCAGATTCCTGTACACAGGTATTTAAGACGGCCTGAAGGACAATGTTGGCTAGATTGCTCAGTTGGGGAAGGATCATGTCCATTTCTCTATTATCTCCTTTAGTTCCCTAATTTTCTAATAAGGCAATTTTAAATTTCATTTACTTATTTCTATTTCCTGTGTATGAATGCATTGCTTGCATGTATATAAGTGCGCCTGTGTCAGGCAGTGCATGCGGAGGTCAGAAGAGAGTGTCAAAGACCCCTGGAGCTGGAGTTATAGTTGGCTGTTAGCCACCATGTGGGTACTGGGAATAGAACTTGGGTTCTCTGAAAGAACCTCTTAACCACTGAGCCATCTCTCTAAGCCCCTAAGTGGACAAGTTCATTGATCAGTTATTGTATGCTAAGCAAGGGTGCAGACAGTCTGACCAAGTATCTCACTTTTGTCCAATATGACCTATAAAATGATAATTCATACAGCTGATAAGAAATAATTAATGCAAAAAGTCTTGATTTTTTTTAAATCACAAATTAAAGAAAGAAGAGCTCAATATTAGTGCTTCTTCTTTTGTCTCAGGCTTCAAACAAAATGGCTTAGTCTAGTGCTGTGCCCAAAGCCAGGAATACCAAAATTGACCTGGCTGGCCCCAAAACAGGAGATCTCAGCAAAATACCATAGCAGATTCCTCCTCCTTAAAGTAGAAAATACGGTCTCTACCTCAAAAGAAAAGTACTGGAAAGTGATTGGGCTGAATTGCGTTTAACAGATTGGACTAAATTTAATCTTCCTGCTGTTGAGCTGGAGCAGAGCTTGGAATGAGTGACGTTTATGAAACCATGGAGTGTCACGTTTCCACCCAAGCCGAGTGGTGACTGTTAGTCACAGCAGTTCCATATAACATGGTTAGAAACATGACAAACATGCTGTCCTCTCTTCTCTAAAATGAGCCCTTATCCTGTGTAGGACACCTCCCGACACTGGATGTCAGCTGCTCGTGGCTGGGATAGACAGGTAACAGGGCTGACAAGCATGCTCAGACAGTAAGCATTTGCCATGTTTGGTTTTGTTCTAGGCTCTCCCCTGGTCAACAAGAGTACAGATAGGACAGAAAAACCCAGAAGGGCTATGACCCCCAGTGTGGGACCATGCCATAGGAAGGAAGGGACTTGATGAAAGGTGTGGAATGGAGAACAAAGATCTCCCCTGTCTTTCAAGACAGTGTTAATGTGTACCTGAGGAAACCTAGTCTTGTTCCTTCTGGAAGGGCATGGGACCCCACTGAGCAAACATCAGATACCCCGGGCACCATGGTCACAAATGCCATTATGCACTGCGAGGTCAGAGACATGTGAAAGAATCCTATCACCCCTCCATTGTATAAGCAGGAGAAGCTTTGGGGGAGTAGGAGAGGTGATTGGAATCACCCAGGACACAGGGCTGAGCACTTGGCCTTTGTCATCGGGCACAGGATCTGGTCTCAGGCTTTGGGCAAATGGGAGACACTTTAGAGGTTCATTTGATCTGTCCATGGCTGCAGGTCCTGAAATACCAAAGTTCTCCAGGTTTACCCGGAAACATCCATCTGTGGTTTACTCCACAGAATAAAATTGTCTTTTCTTTGAAATGGCATGAATCACCTTTTAGTTTTCACATTAAAAACTACAATCCTCAAACTGCTAAACATGAGGTTATCATATGACTCCTAGGCACGTATACCAAAGAAATGACAACCTGCTGACTCAAACCTGTATGTGAATGTCAACTGGTGATAGAGAGACTGTCTTACATCTCTATACAGTGAAATGTTATTTGATTGTTAAAAAGAAATTAAGTTCTGATACATAGTCTAGGTGAAACTTGGAAACGTGGTCCTGCAGGAAAAGAGGAGAGACACAAAAGAATCCATGCTGTATGGTTCTGTTTCCGTGAACTCTTCAGAACAGTCAGCACCCCCTAAGGGCTGCAAAGTGCAAGAAGTGATGACTAATGGATGCAACGTTTATTTTGGGGTAAGAATGCTCCAAGTATGTGATGATGAGTGCACAATTTGGAAATACTATAAAACAGAACAGAAGATTGTAAATGGGTGAACTGTATGGTATACCAATTATACCTTAATAAAGTTTTATTTAGAGGCTAAATAAAACTTTATTAAGGTAGTGATGATGAGTGCACAATTTGGAAATACTATAAAACAGAACAGAAGATTGTAAATGGGTGAACTGTATGGTATACCAATTATACCTTAATAAAGTTTTATTTAGAGGCTGGAGAGATGTCCTAGCGGTTAAGAGTGCCGACCGCTCTTGCAGAGGACCCGGGTTCGATCCCCAGCACCCACATGGTGGCTGAGAACCGTCTGTAACTCCAATTCCAGGAGAACTCCAGTTCCAGGGGAATCCGAGACCCTCTTCTGACCTCCGCGGCATTGCACGATACGGGTGCACAGACCTACACACAAACAGTACATTCACGCACATAAATAAATAAAATTAAATTTAAAAAATTTAATAGATTTATTTATTTATTTATTTATTTATTTATTTATTTATTTATTTATTTGATCTTTTTGAGACAGGGTCTCCCTTTAGTCTCATCTGGCCTGGAGCTCACTATGTAGACCAGGCTGGCCTTGAACTCACAAAAATCCACCTGCCTCTACCTCCAGAGTGCTGGGATTAAAGGCGTGCGCCACCACAACCAGCTATCTTAATAAAGTTAAAAAAAAAAAAAAAACACCTACAGAACTGAAGTGGGCCAAACTTGACATTTGAAGTCTAGAAATATCGCCAAAAGAAGAAGTGGTTCCAGTGAGTGGTGGGGGAAGCGTGAGGCAAGAGACGGGAGCAAGGTGGTGTGCACAGCAACCTGACGACTGAAAGCTAAACTTCCTACAGATAGTCAACCCCCCCCCCCCGCATTCAAAGAGAGGAAAGCGTGGCCCAGAGAGCAGCAGGGCTGTCGGGATCCAGTGTCCCATCAATTCACTTCTAGGAGGCCAGGCTGATGATGATGAGTCCAGGGTCTTGACACTGGGGAAGCCACCAGAGGACCCCAGCTGGGTGAGAAGTGACATCCCAAGCAGAAACTGGGAAGGGCACAAGGAGGAGGAGTCTGCGAAGGTGATGTCTGCAGCTGGAGGAGATGGGCTCTGCAGGGGTGATGTCTGCAGCTGGAGGAGATGGGCTCTGCAGGGGTGATGTCTGCAGCTGGAGGAGATGGGCTCTGCAGGGGTGATGTCTGCAGCTGGAGGAGACAGGCTCTGCAGGGATGATGTCTGCATCTGGAGAAGATGGGCTCTGCAGGGGTGATGTCTGCAGCTGGAGGAGACGGGCTCTGCAGGGGTGATGTCTGCAGCTGGAGGAGATGGGCTCTGCAGGGGTGATGTCTGCAGCTGGAGGAGACGGGCTCTGCAGGGGTGATGTCTGCATCTGGAGGAGACGGGCTCTGCAGGGGTGATGACTGCAGCTGGAGAAGATGGGCTCTGCAGGGGTGATGCCTGCAGCTGGAGGAGATGGGCTCTGCAGGGGTGATGTCTGCAGCTGGAGGAGACGGGCTCTGCAGGGGTGATGTCTGCATCTGGAGGAGATGGGCTCTGCAAGGGTAATGTCTGCAGCTGGAGGAGACGGGCTCTGCAGGGGTGATGTCTGCATCTGGAGGAGACGGGCTCTGCAGGGGTGATGACTGCAGCTGGAGGAGACGGGCTCTGCAGGGGTGACGTCTGCAGCTGGAGGAGATGGGCTCTGCAGGGGTGACGTCTGCAGCTGGAGGAGACGGGCTCTGCAGGGGTGATGTCTGCAGCTGGAGGAGACGGGCTCTGCAGGGGTGATGCCTGCGGCTGGAGGAGATGGGTCATGGGATGTTTTTACTAGTCCCTCTCCTCCCTGAACCCTTGGACTTAGGAACAAGAGATCTGTGAGTTAGAGGACTTAATCCTGGACCCATCAGGCGTGTTAGCTACTGTTCCTATGGCCCCACGGCACACCCTGCTGGTGGCACCAGGTAGAACAACTACTTCCCAACAGCTCAGGCTAGCCGGCTGGCCAAGTGGTAGGGTAATCTCCAGCTAACTGGAACACTGGAGTAGTGTTAACTAATATCTTAATAGAAGGTCATAAAAAAATAGGTCAGCATGGGAACTTCTGAAAACACCCTGATCAGCCACCTGGCAAGGTGTTCCATCTCCTGCAAGCTGAGTGATGACAGGTATCTCCCAGGACACTCACAGATCCTGAGTGCAATCTCTTTGTCAGCTGCCTGAAATGGGACTGAGGTCTGATGATGTAGACTAAGGACAATTCTAAGACTGTACAGAGGATGCCGACCTTGCAGCGAGCATGTCTGTACCTCAGGCTCTGGAGGATTCCTCTAGTGACAGGCCTGGACTAGTATAGATGGGCTAGCAGCCTGAGGTAGCCAAAGAGGGCTCAAGCTGCCTGCAAGCACAGCCCAGTGGAGCCAGGCCTCCGGGGTTTTCCTAGCCCATCTGGATCCTTCCAGAATCCCAGAGAACCCTGCCTCCCATGTCACAAGTCTAGGTTTGCATCTTCTCCAAGGCCTCTCTAGTCTCCTTACTCCCTTTCCTTTCTCTCCTTCATGATTTATCTTAGGGTGTCCTGTGAGAGGCATAGAATAGTAGGGGCCTTTATCCTTAACACATTAATGTCCAAATTTATGTCTGAATCTTTTTCACTAAAGGCCTCAGGTTTAACACAGAGGAACTGGAAGAAAGCATCTTCCTCCCTCTGCTGCTTGGTGCAATTTCCTCCCTGGAGAGACTTTACAGACAGGAGACCAGCTCCAGTCCACATGCTGCTGCACAGGCAACCAGGAAATAAAGAAAGGGGAGAAGTTGCAAAGAAACTCATAACTGACATCTCAAAATTATTTCCTGTGCTAGTGTCTTACGATGCACAGCAGTACGCAATGCAAGCTTATCTCATTTTTCAATGAGATGCCCTGACCTGGTTTATAATTAATGAAGCAGAACACAGCCATCATTGAGTCTCTGAAAATGTTTACCAGGATCCAGGCAGTTATTCTAATGGAAGAGTGAATCATAAACTTATTGCTAAAATAGACTTGAATCAGTTGAGGGCAGGAGTAGTCTTAATTAGAACAGTTTTCTTTTCTACACAATGTTTCAGATTGAACTGCTCTGCCCATACTAAAAAAAAATGTATGTATTAAAGCCCTGACTTTCAGAATTTTAACATGCCACTGTATTTGGAGAGAAGGGGGGAATTGAGTTCCAATGAGTGGTTTTAATACAACAGGACTGGAACCCCCATGAGAAGAGGAGACAGGATAGACCAAAGAGAGAAGGGCGTGTCAGGAATTTGGCCATAAATCAGCCAAACAGGGAGGCTTTCAGCACCTTGACCTCAGACTTCCGGCCTGGGAAGCAGTGAGGAAGTAACTGTCTGCTGTTTAAGCTCCCAGCCTGGGGTATTTGTTTTGACAGCCTAACAAATAGACACACCAGCTCCCTGCCATGGTTAGACGACGAATTCTAAGGAGACAGACATTGCTTTAATTTCACTGAGATTTGCTGTTCAAATTTCTTTATCCCATAAGTGCCTACCATTTGCTGGGCCTTCTGCTGACTCTGGGAAGGTAGAGATAGAAATGGTCCCTTCCCGATTCTGAACAAGATGGTGTCTAGGACAGGTCAGGTGGCTAGGCAAGGCTGCCTTCCTGTGGAAGAGCTTCAGAGAAACCAGTTTTTAATGTAGTCAGCCCAGAGAAGAGACATTCATTTTAAGTCTGAGGGTAGTTTTATTTTGTTTTGTTTTGTTTTGTTTTGTTTTGTTTTGTTTTTCCAGGGGGATACTTAAAGGAAGTGAATGAATGATGTTTTCTTACCAATGCAGCTGAATGATTGGTTGGATAAGGACTTAAGGGAATTCCAGGTTGAAACCCCATACGGACGTCTACTGACTTCCAGGAGGAGCACATTCCTACGGCTCCCAGAGCTCTGCTTTGCCTTCTGCTCTACTCTCACTTAGGTCTGCTCAGCCTCACACTTCAGCATCACATCTTAGGTCTTGCTAGCAGGCTGGGAATGTGCAGATATCTGGTGATGTCCCAAGCTTGGCTTTTCCTTCGGACATTACTCCTGCAGACACAGATGACATGCCCCTCCCCATCTTCTATTTAACACAAACCCTTCAGTGTATTCAGACTTTCCTCACAGTCACTTCCTCTGAGCCTCCTTCTGGATATTCCCACTTGAAAATGACTCCCTCTTTGACCCCATCAGTCTTTGCCATAGTGATGTGCAGCCTATATAACAGGTTCTTCTCTTGGTTTCTTATGCGTCTGACTCCCTTTTATTAGCACATTGGCTTCTTTGCTTTGTATTTTTGAGACAGGGTCTCCCTATAGTCCTAGCTGGCCTGGAACTCTCTATGTAGACCATGCTGGTCTTGAATTTACAGAGATCTGCCTGCTTCTGCTTCTTGAGTGCTGGGATTAAAGGCATACACTACCACACCTGGTTTGCATATTAGGTTTCTTAATAGTAATGGCCATGGCTTACTGTGGTAGGTTAGCCAGACTCTGGCAAACACATGCTGTGGGCTGAATGGAAATACTGAACGTTCTGTGTAAAAAGCAGTCACTGGATTGATATGGTAGGTAGGTAGATACTGGGAATCAGTTTTGAAAAATAGGCTGTTCTTTGTGGTGGCTAGTTTCAATTGTCAATTTAAGGAAATCTAGAATCACCAAGAAAGAGTTTCAGTTGAAGAATTGTTGAGATCAGATGCTTGTGGGTGTATCTGTAGGGGGTTTTCTTGGTTGCCTTAATTGTTACAGGAAGGCCAGCCTGCTGTGGGCAGCATCATTCCCTGAGCTTGGGGATCCTGACCTGTATAACATGAAGGAATCAAGCAGCATGCATGCATTCATTTTTCTCTGTTCCTGACTGTGGATCTGCTAGAACCAAGTGATGAAAAAGGGACTCTACAATATAAGTGAAACTTCCTGTTTCCTGTCAAGACACCCGGTCAGCAGCAGAAAATAAACAGCAACTTAAATTTGAATTTCATGCAAGGTGTATGTGGTGAGTATGTGTGTGTGTGTGTGTGTATGTGTGTGTGTATGTGTGTGTGTATATATATATATAACTGCATAGGTAATCTTACATATTGGTAATAATAATAGCCATAACTATAGTGTGTGTCTCAATGTGTATGATCAGCTGTCTTAAGCTCCTGTGGCTATGACTTCCCCTCAATGATGGGCCATAACCTGGAACTGTGAGCTAAAATAAACCCTTTCTCTCCCATGTTGCTTGTTGTCAGGAATTTTGTCAAAACAACAGAAATGAAACTAGAAGTCTTTTATATAAGAAAATAATAATAGTGAAATATAGAAAACCCAATTAAATTTGAATTTCAGATAAAATTATTATGTATTATGACTACAATTATTGTTATTACCAATGTATAGCATGCCCTGTGCAATCATATACATCTTTTGCATGGAATTCAAATTTAACTTGCGGTTCATTTTCTGCTTGGCTGCTGACCAGGCTCCCTGCTAAGGAACAGGAATGGCTCATTTGTATTGTAAACTCAGGCCCCTGTTGCTTAGCTCTAGCAGATCCATAGTTTGGGTCACTCCTGTTGTGTGGTACGCTAGGCAGTGGCATGGCTACCTCCTTCCCCACGTTCTCAATCCTGTGGTCCTCACTAGAAGCAAGGAGGATGCAGAATTTTCAAAGACTAAGTGAGATTTTGAACAATGGAATGCTAAGCGCTGTAAAGCATGGAGAAAAGAGAGAAAAGACTTGGAAAAAAGCAAAAAGTAAAACAGCCAATATGGACTTGGCTGTCCTCAGAGATTCACACAGCTTTCAGGATATATTTCCAAAGCTGAAACTCGAAGGGAAATTGCACGGATATTATGCCACCCTTCCCGGAATTTTAAGCAGGGGCCAAATGAATGTTTCCCCAGAATCCCCCATCAATTGCAACGACTGACATTCACGTCGGTCCCGTGGCACCTGCTTCCACCAAATGCTAGTGTTTAACATTTCTCACAGTGTTTCTAAACTCGAATTTGCTCACTGCTACCAGCTAGGAACAGATGCACCAGAGAGAACCTATTTGAAAGTGGGTGGCTTATTATGAACAACTTAGGGTCTATAAAAAAATCCCAACAAGAGCTGGAAGAAAAAATAAAAACTGCCAGAAGCTCAAAAAAAAATCTTCTTCAGTAAGAAAACAGAAGAGTTATCTGGAAATTCTGCAAAAGTGGAAAAGAGCCTGGTATTAGAAAAGCTCTGCACCTTGGGCTCTCTTCTCTGAGTTACCTCTAACTGGAACACAGGCTTGAGTTCCAGCTCTATCAAAATAACTTCAGGCCAATGGAATGACTTCCAGAACCAAATTCCAGAATGGAATGCTAGTCAATGGAATGACAAATTTATACTCTTTCCTTGGTCATAACTTTCTTGGTCATGGCAAAGGCATAGTTACTCTAAGCTCAATTGGTTTTGTAAAACCATATCCTACAACATGCCCCTGTGATGGTTCCTTAAGCCTGTGTTGTCCAATATGGAAGCCAAAGAGGCACATGGACGAGTATTTAGTGTAGTTAGTGGTGTTTTGATTGCAATTTGTATGTGTGCGCATTTGTTTTGCTTTGTTTTTGGAGACAGAGTCACAGGTAACGTAAGCTATGTAGTTGAGGATGATCTAGAATTTATAATCTTTCTGTCTCCATTTCCCAAATACCAGGATCACAGGTATGAACTACCAGGCTCAGTTGTTTGTGGTGCTGGGGAGCAAACATGCATCACACAGGGCTTCATGCATCCTAGGGAAGTACTGTATATCAACCGAACTACATTCCCAGGCCTAAATATAGTGAATTTGATTTGGGAAATACAAACCTAGTTTTGAAAACTTAATTGGAAAAAATACATAGAGGATGATTATAATCTTATTGGTTATAAGATTATAATCATGGTAAAATGATACAATTTTAGCTACATTTTGTTAAATAAAATATATTATTGCAATTAATTCCATGTGTTTATCCTTCAGTATAATGACAAAAAGAATTTAAATTATACTTTTGGCTGAGTTGTATGGCTTCTATTAAAATCCAAAGCATATTTTAATGTACGGGTTGTTCTAAGTTAATGAAAATACTGTATGAAGCTAGAATCCTCTGGTTTTGACATGAGCCCCAGAAGTAATCAAAACATCTCAGAATGAAAGATAGTGTTCTGGGCAAATTCTCATAATTCTCAATTCAAGGAGAAAGAGTGTTTTTCATTTGTTTGTTTGTTCGTTCATTTGTTCAAGAAAGTGTGACTATCAGAATTCCACATTGAGAAGAATGAAGATAGCTCTTGACCTTGGACAAAGCAAAACCAACACAGAGTTCATGAAGACCACATTTCATTGTGACCCCAGTCCTGGAAGGGGTGGGTGGAAAGGTGCTGCAGGATTGCTGTAAGTTTGAGGCCAGCCAGGTTACAGAGTGAAACTCTTTCTCAAAACAAGAAAAGAATGAAGGGATGGAGGAAGGAGGGAAGACGAGAGAAGAAAGGGAAGAAAGAAGGAAGAAGGAAAAGAACATAGTGAATAAAAATGAAATAATTAGCAAGAAGAGAGGCGATAAGGCCCTGCTGTTGAAGACCTGACGTTAACATGGGAAAGATGTATTGAGACCACACATGCAAGTGTACAGATGGTCTCTGGAATACCAGAGAGTGTTACCAAAGGCCACAAAACCAATAAAGCAAATATGGGTCTTCTTGAGTCAAGCAAGATTCCTCTGTCAGCACCAGCTATACCACACCTGCCTGGAAATACTGTGCAGCAGAGGCAGCCATATGCCTGTATATCCCAAATCTAATTGGCTATTAGCTCTCTCCTTGGAGGAATAACCCATGGCTGATGCCACAAGCTTACATCCTCTAATGGTTAGGAGATGTTATAAGTCACAGTAAGACCCTGTCATATTTAACAGAAAAAAATGTAATCTATGGATTAACATACCATCCAAACATCTGTGTCTATACCAGAGTAACCTACCATAATAATTAGTACTGCTTAAATACCTATATATCTAATTGCTTGTGCTTCATTAGTAGGATCAAAAGGTTATTCCTGGACAAACTGTCAGCCCATGAAAGGAAACAGCCAGAATCGACCAGAGTCCAAGACAACAGCTCCAGAGAAAGTAAACTGTTTTGCTTCTCATCCACCTGTGCCCCTTTTCTAAGCCTAGGGAACAATCTGTGGAAGAGGGGACGTGGTAGAATGTAAGAGCTGCGATTGGGGTGAATGGTGAAACTATAGCAATGTAGTCTGGACACTCATTTGATCAACTTGATTGAACATACAAGGCCCCCCTGCTGGATGGTGGGACCCATGGGCTTTGTGAGTTTGGGCACAACTGCTTGCAAATTGGTTTTTACGTAAAGGATGCTTGTACTCATAAATTATCACTTATTGCTAAAAAATGAAAAAAAAAAAAACGAGAGAAAGATGCAGGACAGTTATGGCAGAATGCATGATCTGGGATGGGGTGGGGTGGGGTGGGGGGAAGGGAAAGGGAAATATGCCTGAACTGAATTGGAAGATGATGTATGAAATACACAAAGCATCAATAAAAAAATGAAAAAAAATAAAAAATAAAAAAGAGATAAAAAATGAAATAATTAAATGAAGAACTAAATTAGAAAACTTTAGAAAGAAAACATGGGCACAAATATTCATGCCCTTCGATTTTATAGTAGTTTCTTAGAAGTGATATTAAATGTCAAGCCAAAATAACAAACAGAACATCAAAATGGTAACTGTTTAGGCTTCAAAGGGCACTGTCATGAAAGTGAAACGAGGAGCAAGAGAAAAGCATAAAACATCCACAAGTTCTTCTACTGAATAAGAAACTTATATCGAGAATATATGAAGCAACTCAGTCATAAAAATGGAATTTATTTCTTCAAAGATAATATCCAAATAGCTTACAAGCACGTGAAAGTCACTCTGCACCATTAGTCATTAGGAAAGTGTGAATCAGAAGGTTGGATGATGTGGGCCAATGACTTCTAGGTATGGATGGACAATGCACGCTTGGCTTGACCTCTTGGTAGCCATGATTGATTGATTGTACAACACAGGCATGGACTTGGGATCATCAACATTGTCTCCTATAGGGGGAGAGACTCATGGTCCCACCTGTCCCTGATGATCTATACATAGTTAATGGTTTTGCATATGAAGAACTTTCTTCAGTGGTATGACTACTGGAGATGCTCATGCTCCTGTAGGTAACACTTGACCCATACTCATATAAGCATCTGTCCTTAAATTCATTGGTTCATTAAAAAAAAAAATCATGATACTAGAAGGGGCCTAGTTCGAAAAGGAAAGGTGTCCATAGGAGTGGGAGGGGAACGAGAAGGGATGATGCAGAGCTGGAGAGATGGCTCAGCAGTTAAGAATACTGGCTGCTTTTGCAGAGGACCTGGGTTCGATTCTCAGCACTCACATGGTGGCTAACAACTGTCTGTAGCTCCAGGGGATCCGACGCCTTTTTCTGACCTCCACAGGCATCGCATGACATGGTTGCACCTACCTGCATGCAGGCCATACACTCATATACATAAAAGTAATAAATAAAAATATTTAATAAAAAGAGAGGGTGATGGAGGGCAGGATATAATCAAATATATTTTATACACATTTGAAAATGTTAGATAGAATGAAACCAGTTATCTTGTATGATTAATAAATGATAATTAAAATCTTCTTAAAAGTGAAAGATATCACAGCATGGAATCACTTAACACTCACTGGGATGATTGTCATCATGAAATAGGCAATACCCAATTCTTGTGAGGATACTGGGAGTTGGGGATAAGTGTCCATTAGTGGTAAGGATATGAAATGCTGCAGTCAGTCTGTACAAACCTCTCTCAGCTTCAGAAAAGTTAAACATGAATTTACTAGTTATTCAACCCTAGACAAATTACCCCCAAACATGTATTTACCCAAAATGTATATTCAAATGCTCACAGTGGCATGACTCAAAATAGTCAAAAAGTAGAAACAACCTGTCTGTAGACTGGGTGTCACTCCTCCTTGAAGAGAAAAGCCTTGCTGAGATGTGCTAAAGCATGGAGAAAACTGGAAAACACTCAGTAAAAGAAGCATGCTGGTGCCCAGGCCACACAGGGTCCATCTACGAGGCAAACATTTCATGACAGATCTTAAGATTAGGGCCTGCCAGATCCTGGGGTGGCAAAAGAACAGACCTCTGAAGGACATGAGGTTTCTTTTGTGAATGATAAAAAATATTCTGGAGTTAGATAATGGTGATGGCTGTACAAACTTTGGGGTATAGTAAAACAAGTACTGAATTGTACACTTTATAAGAGGGATTTTAGGGCATATGATTATAGCTCGATAAGAATAGAAAATTTAACCCATAACATTTGAGATTTGGGGAGAATGCCATAATTTGAAAAATCTGGTATATAGATCAGATACACACATACACACACATACATATATACACACACATACATACCTATACATGTAATGAACCTCTACTATAAGTCATTCCTGTTGTGGATTTTATATATGCATTATATATATATATATATATATATATATATATATATATAATTCACACATATATACATGTATAAGCATTATTTCAAGAACACAGATACATATTTTCTTCACATTGAATGTGTATATTAGTTACTAATGCCCACACTTCAAAAATGGTAAAGCTGAAGATCAGAGTTTTACCTGGATAGAGAGAATGAATGAATTGACAACTCTAAATAAAGCCATGTGTATTAGTTACATTTCTGTTGTTCTGATAAACACCATGAACAATGGAATTTACAGAAGAAAGAGTTTATTTTGCTTATGGCTCCAGAGGGTTAAGAGTCCATCATGGCAGGGAAGCATTGCACCAAATGTGGCCAGAGCACAAAGCCAGGGGCGCAGATCTCCAAGCAGGCACAGGAAGCAGAGAGTCACTGGAGGTCAGGCTAGGCTCAAGCTCTCAAAACCTGCTCCCAGCAATGTGCTTCTTTCAGCATGGCCACAGTTCCTAAAGCTTCTCAAAACAGCCCCACCAACTGGAGACAAACTGTCCAGATACTTGGAGCCTATGAGGGACATTCCCATTCAAACCACCACACACACACACCACCCTATGCTACCTGGTTCTAAATACCGGCCCAAGTCGGAAGAAGAAACCTTCAACAGAAGCCAGAGGAGCAGTGACTCTGCAGGTTGTGTCTACTGTGGAAGAGACTCACAGGGGAAGGGCAGAGAGGCTCAGGATGAACACACCAGCTTGGAGAGGCAGGACAGGTACCAACACTTGCATTTGAGGTGCAACATTGGCCTATGGAGTTCTTGAACTTCCTGAGTTCATCCTGAACTCAGACCCAGGATCTCTGAGATAAAGTCAGCTATCCCTTCCCCAAAAGGCAAAGGAAGCAGGTTCTAAGGAAACCTCAGCCTCTCTGTGCAATCGGCGCCACAGACCCCTCCACCTTCAGGCTCTGCAGCTGGCAGAGCTCAGTCGCAACCTCATTTTAGCTGAGCTTCATGGAAACACATGAGACAGAAAGCAGAAGGATTACAGTGATGCATAGACGAAGACATTGACACTTCAAAGGAACAGGCACGGCAGGTATAGAGGTGAAGGCCTTTGCCTAGGTGACCTGGGCCTGGCCTAAATTCTCTCTGTGGCCCACAGTTGATGCCTTAGCTCCATGGCCAGACTCCTGCCAAGAATTCAAGTCAACAGCATTTCCGAAGTTACATTTAGATGGGGCAGATGCTGGAGGTTTTTATATGCTTTTCAGCCAACGAGTTAGACTGAACACCTTTCCTTGGATAGGAACATATATTATGTTGCACATGTTTTCTAGAAAAAAAAGGAGCTAGGGGAAGGAAAAAAACACGTTTGGGCTTTATGCTATTTTTAGGCTCTGTATCTTCCTTTGTATCACTAGATTTGATCAGCTAGAGAAAATACAATTGCCAAATTGAGACTTTCTAGGAAAATCTTGTGTTTTTCCCAATATGTTGTTTAGCGATGTTCCGTGGGGCATCCAGAGGAACAGGGAGCAAGTGCCAGAAGGACCAGGAGGTCATGCGGACCTGACCTTTTTGGTAGCGTCTTCACCTTTAAATTAGATGACTGGGAGACAGCTCCTGTTCTCAGTGGTCACATGACCCTAATGGGGTTCTTAGGACGACACCAAGGCACAGAGCAGCGCAGGAAAGAGTCATCAGGTATCCGAGGGGGTCTTCGTACACACCTCACAGGCCACCAACACCCACTGGCAGTAGATCCCAGGGATGAAAATGTCAGAGTCAGAGGTGGTCTGGCCATGTCCAAGCCCTGCCATAGGCTGAGTAGCTACACATTGGCAAACCCTTCATTTGTGATATGACAATCTCAGCACCATAGCTTCTAGGATGGTTGTAAAAATCCAACAATTTACTCCATGTGACACAATTAGGAGGGCAGATGTTGGCAGATTCCCTCTGTATTTCCCAGATTCCTTCAGGCTGTGCTTTCACAATAGGTTCTTCCTCCATCCACCCATCCCTCCACCCACTCATGTGCTTAGGATGGAAGAGGAGAGTCCTCTTAGCTCTTGTCTCCACTGCACCACATCTGATCCTCCCAAGTCTGATCCTTGCTTCACTGCCATGCAGCACCTTTTCCTCCCCAAAGGACCACTATCTCCTGTCTCTTTAGTGTAGTCAGAATTTTAAAAAATAAAAATCAGATATTAGAGAATTATCATGCACACAGAAGCCCTAGGTTAATACCCAGCATCATAAACCAAACTGAGAGTTGTAATACTCAAGACCTGGGGCACAAAGTCAGAAGTTCAAGTTTATCCTCAATCTTAAAGCAAATTAGAGACCTGTTTGGGTTATATGAGACACTGTTTCAAAAAAAAAAAAATCAGATAGGCTTGGAGAGATGTTTCAGGGGATAGAGCACTTGCCTAGCAATATGAGGATCTGAATTTGGACTGGCACTATCCACATGAAAAGCTTGGTGGGTATGGCAGCCCACTTGCAATTCCATAGCTCAGGAGGCAGAGGCACAGTATCCCTGGGCAAACTTTTAATTTAGATCAGGAAACTCAGCAAGTTCCAGCTTCAGAGAGATACTAGTAAATAACCCTGGGAGTGATCCAGGAAGATACCAAATGTCAGTCTCTGGCCTCCACACACATGTGCACACATGCATACGCTCACAAATGTGCAGATGAACACATATAAATACATGTACATACACACTATACGTATACAAAAATCAGATAATAATAAACACCTCAGCCTTGTCTTTATAAGCCAGCTCCTTTTCATTTCCCCAGGCTCACTTCATCTGGGTCTCTCTGACACTTCTGGTTTCAGACACATTCTCGTCTTTCTGTTTCCCAATCGCACAGAACTCTCCAATATTAGAAGCTCCACAGACAACATCTGTTCTGCCTGCCATGTTCTCTGTGCAGGCTGGCTCCTCACTCTGAGCCCGAGAGTCGTAATGCTTCATCTGAAAAAAGGTCTTTCCTGGAAATGCACTCTTCCCTTCACAGCATGCATCCCAGTATTAGGGTATATATTTATGGTTATTTGTGTGCATAGTTGGTGTTTAAGTCTGTATCCAAGATAGTATCTGCTAGACACATTTGGCTGTTTGTTGCTCAATATGTACTCTGGATAGATCCTGTGATGAAAAGCAAGGGAAAATAGAAACCACATTATTAATTTATTACCTATTCACTATGTTCCAGATGTTTAGCCAAAATGAATTTGAAATTGATTTCTTCTTACTGTTTTGACATGACTATTTAGAATATTTATGAAAGTTACAGTTGTAAACATGGAGATCACTGACCTAAAGCAGAACCACTAAAAGTAACCAACCCAGGTCTCTTCCTAGTGCAAGCTTTCTCTACTAGAAGATGGGAGGTATTTAAGGAAGTAGCTGGGAAGGAACTTAGACATATTTCCCTGTAGAAGCAAATGCAGACCAGCTATGGAACGCACTGTCTCATCTGGAGCTACTAAGCAGGATGTGAGGCAGAACTGAGATGCCCACACAGTGGACCACAGGTAACATCAGTTTCATGTCACATCCAAGATGGTCCTGCAATGAACTGGCTCCTAAGACACTGGAGAGTCCTGTGAGGGAGGATGGGAGTCCCAGTTCCAGCAGGGTCCTCAAGCCCCTTTTCTTGTTCAGTTCTTCTTACTTTCAGTCAGGACCCCTGTCCTTCTCTCCTTCTCGGGCAAAGGGGGCACCTGTCTCAGTGTCTCCTCTGTTCTGCACCCCTTCTAACTGAGATGTTTTGCCCTCTGCCTGCAACTTCCCAGCTCATTTGTTTTCCATCAGTTTTCCAAGGATGGTGACTGTGACCCTAAACCATTTTTTTCTCTCTGTAATGCACAGATCCTTTCTAATGCACTCTGGATGGCTTCCAAAGGGAAGACCGTAGGAGATGTCCACCCGGAAGTGTTTATCCGCTGTACCCCACCCAGGCCACCGTTCATGAAGAGAAAAGGAGCGGAGAATTCGGAGGCAGGGACCCAGCATAAGACCCAGCCTTTCTCCACAGGAGTGAGTTCCAAGCTCCCACCAGACTCTAGCAGAAGGCCAGAGACCCCAAAGGCAGAAAGGGGGTAGCGTTTGTCCATGGTGAACACTTCAAATCCCAAATGACATATCTTTAGTACATTTGCTCATTTAGTGCTGGAAATAGCTCTGGAGGAAGCAACCTGAGGTATATTTTTGCCAATTTTCATACCAAGGCTGTGGTACAAGGACCATTGATCTGTGCTAAGTGGCTAAAAGGAATTGAAGAGCTAACTAACAGGCCACTCAAAAGAGATGGGCCTCTCTCAGGACACTTCATGTGGGGGCTTACATGGGAAGTTCTTGGGTGGGACCCTTGTGGAGATGATACTCCAGTGACTTGCTTCTGTTATTTTCAACATTTTCCTTGGAGGCCATGGCTGTTCTGGTCTTGGGCATAGAATACACCCCTGCTCTCAGTTGTCTCCTGGGATCGTGGGGGCAGGGAGTGGTATCCTAAAACCAGCACCTCGGCTCTCAAAAAGTCCATGGAGCCTGAAAGAGGCCATTGTCTGCAGGAATGAATGTATATTCAGTGTTGCGTTCAGTGCTGCACTTTTATCTTAGCATTAGTGAAAGACAGAAACCCTCCTTGTCAAGAAGAGCAGGCTCTTTTTATTTGTATCTTTATTTATTTCATTGTTTTTAAATTCTTTGACTATTTCATCCACATGTATACTGAATTTGGGTCATTTCACCCCCCATTACCCTCTTTCAACCTTTCTCTCTCCCATTGAAACTCTTTTCCCAACTACTCCCCTCCTACACCAATGTCTTTTTATTTTTTTAATTTTTTTTTAATTTTTTTATTTATTTTTCACTATGTGTATGAATGTACTGTCTGCATGCAAGTTTGTGCACCCATGTCGTGCAATGCCGCGGAGGTCAGAAGAGGGTGTCGGATTCCCCTGGAACTGGAATTCTCCTGGAATTGGAGTTTCAGACGGTTCTTGGCCGCCATGTGGGTGCTGGGGATTGAACCTGGGTCCTCTGCAAGAGCAGTCGGTGCTCTTAACCGCTAGGCCATCTCTCCAGCCCCCACCAATGTCTTTTAAATATATACATGAACATATGGAAGGACGTCACAGATTCAGGAGCATGGAGGATAAAGAGGGAGAAGGAAGCTCAGTAGCTAGGAAACCTTGGGGTACGGTGTGGCTCAAGAGCAGGCACCATGGGTGTGACAGGGCTGGAGGAAGAGGGTTTTGTCCTTTTCAAGGAAAAGAGTTTGCTAACTTCATGTTTCCTGGACCCTGAAACGGAGCCTGGGAATGGCCCTTAGCCTACTCAGTGTGTCAATATTTGTATCATAAGGAAGATTTTAAACTTCTGGACAATCTATCCTATAGGCATCACCTAGCATTTCTTTGCTGGGCTTTATTCTCATAACAAATTATCTTTTCTTTTTAAGAGAAAAAGTACACCTACCTCAACCTTGTCAACATTAAACTTTGTTCTATTTCATTCATTCACACATTCATTCATTCATTCACCTCTTTGATACAACATCTCATTCTGTAGTCCAAGTTGGTCCAGAACTCACAGAAATCCTCCTGCCTCAGCCTGTCAAGTACTGGGGTTCCATGTGCAGCTTGGAATTAAACTTGAAGTATTATGGGTATCTGGTGTGGTATGTCTTGGGCAGTAAGCTCAGTGACAGGTAGAGGCCAACACTGCAGCTTCACCCCTTATTTGACACCATAAGGAATTATCCACACTGAGATTTCCACACTGAAGAAGAAATTTAAAGCATGTTTATCCATACTGTAAAAGGATATGTTTGTGTGTTTTGTTTTGTTTTTTTGTCTTTTTGAGACAAGGTCTCCTTATAGCCTCAGCTGGCCTCGAATTCACTCTGTAGATCAGGCTGGTATTGAACTCACAAAGATCCTCCTGTCTGCCTCCTGAGTGCCAGGATTAAAGGTGTGTACCACCACTCCTGGATCCAGAAGCTTCCGGGTCTAGAAGCTCCCAGACCAGCTAGCCTGCTGCACAGCACGACCAACAAGAGACTCTCAAACAAGGTGGAAGGAGAGGACAGACAGCTGAAGTTGTCTCCTGACCTCCACACGTGTGCTGTGGCATGCATGCCCACACTCACATACCAATCCACACACAAACACATACACACACACACACACACACATACAAAGTTTTTTTAAATTTTTATTCGAGAAATTGTCATATCTCTTGGTTATTCCTGTATATAATTTTGGTAGTGTTAAAATTAAGACACACTTTATAAATTTAAAATAAATGTATATTTTGATATATATAATCTAGATATTTATACATATGTAAATAGAATCCAAAAACTCATCAAACAGTTTGTATGTATGGATAGATCCATATATATATATATATATATATATATATATATATATATATATCAATGTTATTCTGAGTGCTGCCAAAAGAAATGCAAAGTCCCTATTCTTATGGTAGAGGAACATGTGCTTAACGCATGAGTTTGAGCTAGATCATCAGTGTGACTCTCCACCACGTGAGTGTACTGACTGTGCACCAGGGTCAGTAGGGAACCATGGTACCTTCCCACTTCCCACCTCACTAGACTCAACCCTTTGACTAAGAAGCCTGGACATTGCTAGCTTGTCCTTTGCTTTGTTGAGAAAGTTTTATTACATGTCTCCTTCTCTCCCCTTCTTTCCCTTGGTTTGCATTACAAGGGCACAACATTGACGAGTCTTGGGTTCTGGTCCCACAACCCATTTCAAGTTCTCCATCAGCAGCACACAGAAACCTTGCTGGCTGTCACTCTCCCAGGGTCCTTCATAATTGTTTCCCTCTTCTGCCACTCACTGACCTCTCTGCTATTAGTCCCTACTCTTTATCTTCTCCAATGGACTGCTGTCATGCTTTATAAAAAAAAAAAAAAAGTCGTGTGGACTCCCTTATGCCTCCAATACAACCAAACCCATAGCTAGCCAGGCCAATTTTTTCCCACTCCAATCCTGCTTCTACACCAGAAATGTTTTCCATCCTCTCTCCAGAGCTGATTCCTACACAATGGCTTACAGTTATTTCCAGCTGCATGATTCAATATTTATCCTATCATTGTGATCATTGTCTTCCGTTGAGCACCTATACAGTCTCAGCTACATCCCCAGCTGAGGGATGAAGGGAGCTCTTAAGTTTGAGGGAAATCTAGACAACAAAGGATATAGATCTTCTGACTCAAACAAAAACAAGAATAAATACACATCAGCCTCATCCTTTTCCTGAATTCTTCCATTGGCTTCTAGGCATATACAAATTCCCTCCTCCGAGAAAGCCTAGGCTCCTAGTTCAGTTCTCCTACCAGTACTTTTTACAGAGCCAACCTTCAGAAGCCTTGTTCAACATCTCTGTGACCCTTTTCCTTTTTTTAATAGTTCTTTCCTTTCTTTCTTTCTTTTTTCTTTCTTTCTTTCTTTCTTTCTTTCTTTCTTTCTTTCTTTCTTTCTTTCTTTCTTTCTTTCTTTCTTTCTTTCTTTCTTTCTTCTTTTTTCTTCCTTCCTTCCTTCCTTCCTTCCTTCCTCCCTTCCTTCCTCTCCTCCTTCCTTCCTTCCTTCCTCCCTTCCTTCCTTTCTTTCTGTATGTGTATGAATGTACTGTTCTGCATATCAGGTTTGGCACCTGTGTCTGCAATGCCACGGAGTCAGAAGAGGGTATCGGATTTCCCTGGAACTGGAGCTAAAGACGGTTCTCAGCCGCCATGTGGGTGCTGGGGATCGAACCCGGGTACTCTGCAAGAGCAGTCGGTGCTCTTAACAGCTAGGCCATCTCTCCAGGCCCTACTCTTTTTTATAAATTTTTAAAATTTATTTCTGTATGTGTATGAATGTACTGTCTGCATGCAGGTTTGTGCACCCGTGTTGTGCAATGCCGCGGAGGTCAGAAGAGGGTCTCGGATTCCCCTGGAACTGGAGTTCTCCTGGAATTGGAGTTTCAGACGGTTCTCGGCCTCCATGTGGGTGCTGGGGATCGAACCCAGGTCCTCTGTAAGAGCGGTCGGCGCTCTCAACCGCTAGGCCATCTCTCCAGCCCCTACTCTTTACTTTTCTAAACACACATCTCTGTGGCCTTGGGGGCCATATTGTTTGATCTCTCAGGATCTAACTTCCATCTCAAATGAAGGTTGAAGTGTGCCCCCATAAAGATGTTGAAAGGTTAACCTCTGGTTCCTAGAAATGTGATCTTATTTTGGAAATGGGATCTTTTCAGATATAAGTAAGATAAGATGGAAGTTTATTGTCAGGGTCCCCCTATGAAGGGTAAAGTGCCAGAGAAAAGACCACGGTCCCCAAGGCAGAGAATGAAAGGACTTGCACACAAGCCAAGGAACCTCAGATGCTGTCAGCATCTCTGAGAACTAAAAGAAGAGCACGGTATGGTGCACATAGAAGTCAGAGGGTGGCTCGAGGCCATCGGTCCTTGCCGTTCTACCTTGTTTTTGAGGCAGCATCTCTCTTGTGATTTTTGTATCCTCATATTGTAACAAGCATATTCTACTACAGCCAACTTTGTACACATGTTCCAGGGATCAAACTCAGGTGGTCAGGTTTGCATTACAAGTATTTTTACCCACTGAGCCATCTACCCAGCCTTACTTAATATTTATTAAAAGAAAATTAATAGGACACACTTTTTCTTCAGCCCTTCCAAAGTAAGTCCCAAACAATAACCAGAATATTGGCAACTCTCACTCCTGTGGCCTTTTGTCTCTCTTGAGAGCTATCTGATCTGTGCTATCATTTTGGTTTTGGATGAAATTTCCTTGCTACTTTTTGTGCCTTCATTTCAATTTACCAAGAACTTGGATACTTAGTCCAGATAGCAACCACTGACAACAATGCCATTTGTGTTTCAGTTTCACTGGGTGACAATCCAAAGGAAGTCACTTGCTCTCACTTTTGGAGTTTCTGTCAATTGGTGCCTGCAGAATGGCTGTTTAGAAAAGGCATGGCTCTACCTCTGCCCTGCGTATTCTGTGAATGCTGTTGCCTCTTGAGTGATTTAGAATCTCGGTTTTCCCTAGCATGCAGTCAGTTAGCATCCTCTGTCGTTCTCTCATCAGCGCTCACTGAGTCGGAAGCATAGTGATGAGGCCTTGGGGATGATTTATTACAAGGGACACAGGTTTCTGTTTATATTCTCATAAAGGCCATGCCTGGTAGAGCTACGGAGCCAGCTTGCATCATTTGCGCAGAGCTGAATAAATGAATAATTGCTTTGATCATATTAAGCAAGCATGCATGATGTTGCTTTCAACATCTGTTATTAGCAACATAAACAAAGGGAGTCTTCACTGATTGCATGGCACCCTGATTTCAGGAACAATGTGATGTGCCAAGATGGTAAGCCTGTGCAAGTACCACTTAGACATGGTCTTATTCTGAACATCCCAGGATCAAATCCAATGAATGCCACTGTGCTTGAAGTAAGGTAACTGTAAAAATCAGTTACTGATTTTATTTAAAATGCCAACTGTCTCTTGCTCTCTAAGATTTTAACACAGTATGCCTCCAAGGCAAGCTAGGAAAACCGGGGACTGTTTTAACAAACCTCAGAGGTTGTTACTGTAGGCAGACAGGTCCAGAAGCCTTTAGCCTGATCCCAGCTCTCACTGAGCCAGCCTCCCCAGCAGAGCTTGTAATCCTCACCTCTTATCACCAGGGGTTGACGTCTTTGATCATTAATTAATAAGGCTCAGTGACTCACTGCCTCACCCAAACTTCAGCTTTGCAGTTCTTCCTGAAGCAGCGATATCTGTGGATACTAGGGTTTGTTGGGTATCTGTTGGGATTTCTAGGTTCTTGTGTCTCCCTAACAAGGAATTGGACTGCAATACTTACATACCAGCAGCAGTCAGCACAGACAGTCCCTTGTGAAGACACACACTTCCTAGAGGAAGCTGCAGGAGCTGAGCTGAAGGTCAGAAGTTCAATGGTAAGACTGTACTAAGGATGGGATGGGGGTTAAGTCCTGGGCTTTGGGATAATGTGTGGAGCCCAGGCTTTCTTGAGCAGGCTCTGTCTGTTGAATGTTGGCCTTGATGTAGTGGGGTGCTGATGCCTCCCTTCCTCTCTGCCAGCTGGTTTCTTTCATATGCTAATTTTGTAGCCTGTGCACAAGGTCTTTTGGACTTCGTTCTCTACCTTATTCTCCTACCTCAGCAGGACATTCTGAAATATTAAACAGATTCCCTGAATACAGCGAGCTGCCCTATTCAAAAGCTGCCAAGACCCCTAGGCTTACTCCAGAAGGGAAAACATGACTCAGCAGAATTCAGCAGGGTGGAGAGGAGAAAAGGCCTTCTAGTGTCTTTCAGAACACAGGGATGGGACTGGGAAGGCTGAAGGGGGTAATGCTTGCTGCAGGGAGCAGAGTTTTGAACAGGTGCCTGCACTACTCCACTTCCAACCTGAGATGAAAGGAAAAGATAGCAAGTTGAGTCAAGTTTCTCATAGTCTGAAGGAGAGTGGACAGAGTAGAACACGCCTCCATGAATCACAGGAAGCTGGAGATGCAGACATTAAAGCTGCTTGTGGCTGCCAGAATAGAGCACTGAGAACTGCATAACCACCACACACTCATGTGAAGCCTGGCCGAACTCAGGTGAACTTGTACAAGGTCAGGAGAGACACTGAGCTGATGGAGAACAAGTTTCCTCCACTGAGGGAGAGATGCTGCTAAAATAAAAATGAAGTCCTTAATGTAAACAAAGGAAATTTGAATCCTTGTACACCAGACAACACAGGCTACCATTTAATTTAACCAAACGCTTTCAGGAAGCACCTTCCATTCTAGAGCAGTGTCTGCCTTGTTCCACCTGCGAGGACCATCGGGGGACGGTTTTCTTAGGCATGTTTCCTTTTGACTAATGGAAGATGCAGAGTGCTGTCAGCTCAATGTTAGCTTCTCGTGCCTAGTAATCTTCTATGTTGAGCTACTAATCCCAACGTGATGGCATTAAGACTGGACCAAATGAGTCAGTGCCTTGGTAAAAAGACACGGTAAGTCGTCACCTTTCTCTGCTTCTCCAGGTGAGGCTACTACAACCATAAGCCCGCATGCAAATAAGAAGAGTGGCCCTCCCCAGCTATACCTTGATCTCGGGCTTCTAGCCCTCAGACCTTTAAGGAATAGTTGTTGTTCAAAATACTGGGTTACAGCAGGCTGTAATAAGATGATGTTGTACATTGTTCTCCACCCGAGCCTTTTCCTTCCACCAAATTTCACAAATTTTGTGTGACATAGATGAAACCTCCCTTGCTACAGACCCTGTATCATATATACATATCTTTTGTGACATGGATGACTAAGACATTACTATTTATTAACTAAACATGCTCTATGCTATTCTTTTTCTCCAGACATAGTTTGATGAATATAGCTGAAATCACCTGTTATTCTAGTAATAACTTTGAAGATAATTAAAACAATGTAATGATTATTTTTTTTTATTTGCATCTGTGTATGTGTGTATGTGTTTGGTGCTGTGTATACATGATATTTGTTGTGTGTGTATGGTCTATGTATGTGTTCATGTTGGTGTATGGATAGACATGTCCAAGTGGGTGAGTGTACATGTGTGCATATGTGCATGTGGAGGCCAGGGGTTGACAGGATTATCTTCTTCAGTTGCTCTTCATGTTCTTTTTTGAGACAGGGCTTCTCACTGACCTGGAGATTGCTAATTTGGGTGTCTGGCCAGTAAGCCCCAGGGATCTGGCTCCCCAGTACAGTACACTGGGATTAGAGACACAAGCCACAGTGCCCAGGCTCTCTGTGCAGGTCCTGGGGATCCAAGCTCAGGTCCTCATGCTTGCAGAGCAAGCACTTTACTGACTGAGCCAATCCCCGATCTCTGAAATAATTCCTAGAAACCTACTTTGTATGCAACCCTCCCTATGTAACACAAGGTTCCTAACTATACAAATGTCATTCTGTCTCATGCATGCTCACCACAAAAATGACATCATTAACCTGTTTAGTCATGAAGCTCTCCTAAGAGATTATTTTCTTCTCTGGTGTCTAGGTATTTATTACACAGATAGACTAAGGATAAAGCTAGACTCCTGGGTGAATGAGATGCTTGTAAATATGTAGAAAGTATATCAAGGATGACTTTTCTCCTGTGCAGCAGTCATCCTGCTAACAAAAGCCATGGCTTATTCCAGCTCTGTTCCTTAAGGCCCTTCATTGAACCAAACCCTGCCCAAAGTTTTACTCATTTATTCCTCCAGCTACAAGGGTCACTGATAACAGGTCCGGTATATTTCTGTAAATAAGTGATATCAGAATACAGCTATTTGTGATCTATATTTATGACTGCTTTTATATGACAGTGGCAGAATTGGATGATAGCCTAAAGACCACAGCCCTCACAAAATGCAAAATGTTCATTACCCAACCTTCCACTGAAAAGCTTTCTGACCCCTACTGTAAGACATTTTCATGGTCTGCACATTTGATACCAGAGAGCCATACCAAACCATGGTGGGATGTAATTTACAGAACGGGAAGAGAGCACTGCAAAGATATTCCTGTAAGTACTCAGCCTAGAAATGACACACACTGCTTTTCCTCATGTTGACTGGGAAGGAACTTAGTCACGGGCTGGCCGTGCTGACTCCAAAGGAGCCTGAGAAAGACCATCAGTTACCACATGTTCCTGGCTCTGATACTATGATGGAATGCACCAGGATACCCTGCTGAATATGCCAGTGCTCTCTACATTCATATAAAAATGTGTATCTCTAAACCCACAGAGTGGGAGGAAACCTTCACCACTGATACATCTGACAGAGCATTAACTTCCAGAATATATAAACTACTCAAAAAACAAAGAAGAAAACAAATGACTCACTCAAAAGATGGAGTAAAGTAGCCAGGCATGGTGGTGCACGCCTTTAATCCTAGCACTTGGGAGGCAGAGGCAGGTGGATCTTTGTGAGTTCAAGGCCAGCCTGGTCTACAGAGTGAGTTCCAGGACAGCTGGGACTACAGGGAGACCCTGTGTCGAAAAGAAANTGTAAAGAGCTGCAGGCTTTAGCTTGCTTACGCTGAGCTTACTTACAAGGAAGTTGACTCTGTGAATTGTCACCTCGAGCCTTTTTCCAAAAGCTGGGTGCGGACGTGTAGTAAAAGTCACCAGCCTTTCTCAAGAGCTGGGTGCGAACATGCAGTAAAAGTCACCAGATACTCCAGCCTGATGTCTCAACTCAGTGATCTTGCAAGAACAGACCCTCCTCTGACGCCAGACCCTGTTTCACCCACCCCCTCCCCATTTCCTGATTCTTCCCGCCTTTTGCCAAATATATACTGCTGTTATAATTCAATAAATCAGACTTTGACCACCTCGCAAAGTCTCGTTCTTTTCTCTCGCTTATCTGCAGGTTTTGGGGATCCCTCGAGTACCTAACGTTACATGACCCGTAGACAGGGTCAACCAGTCTTCCTGTTCAGGGAGGTCTTGGAGAGCCAGTGTCCAGTCTATGAAAAGGAAAGTCTGCTTATGTTTCAGAAAAGGAACGCTGGTCTAGCAAGACCTGATTTTGTCCTCGAGTGGATGGAACTGGTAAATGATAAGCTGAAAGGAGCAAGGCACTCCCCCCCCCAAAAGAAAAACCCAAGAGACCCTGAGGACCAGATCCTCAACTGACCTTGAGAAAACAAAAACCTTGGTTAATATGGGCTAACTGTGTGGCCTTAAGCATCCAAAAGGAAAGTACAGCCAGATAAAAATAATCAGTAAGATTAGAGAAACTGTACTGCAGACATAGAACTTGAGGTCTTAGTAAAGAGACAAAAAGAGAAAAGAGAGAGTACTGTTGTTTGGCCCATCTTCAATTGTTACGGGCAAGTGCATCAACTCTGTGGCTGCCACTGCTTTTGGCACTCCTCAAAGACATGAGACACAGCTTTGTAACCTTCCAATATGGACTGAGGACTCATGTCTCTCCAAGAATCCTCCAAACCTTCAATGCCAGATGGGGACTACTGAGATGCCCAGCTTATGGACTAAACAGCTAAGGGGATGTCGGCTTCGTCAGAATATAGACTGCCATTGTTGGACTACCTGGGCTGTATCATGGAGGCCAGTGCAGGGGGATCGAGACAGGATGCATGGTTACTGGACTTCATATGGGGACCATGGGAGGGAAACCCCCATGTGGAGCAAAAGTGCAGAATTGATAGTTGTTTGGGATTGCCAAGGAGGAACTTTTGAGCACTTCCTTAAGGAAAACATGACGTCTTTTAGGAAAAAAAAATCCTACAATCAAGTGAGATGTGTATGTATGTATGTATATAACTATGTATATATATACATATATATATAACTATGTATATATATGTATATATACTGTAGCAATACAAGTTGGAGAGAACAACAACAAAAGAACTGAAAAAAAACTCTGGAAAGACTCAGAAAAAGATACAGGACATGTATGGCAGAGTGCAGTGACTCGGGTGGGGTGGGGGCATGGAAAGAGAAGCAAATCTAGATTCAATTGAGAAATGATGTATGACCTATGAAAAAAGTTTAATAATAATAGAAATACAGTCATACACATAAAATAAAAATAATAAATAAAATATTTAAAATAAAAAAATGTGTATCTCTGTGGCAAAAACAAAACAAAACAAAACAAGAAACTAGAAACTAGAGAAAGCTACATCGAGATTAACCACAAATGAATCCAGTGTGCAGAGAAGTTCTGGAAGGCCCCCTCACCTGGGCTTCAGGCAAGAAACAGAGGTGTGCTGGGAGAGCTGAGCTATACAAACATGGATAAGGGAAATGCTATGCAAATGACCTGCAAAGGCTCAGCCCTTCTGAGCAGAAGCCTCTTCTTCCTAACCCACTCCTATTCTCAGGAGTACTTTCCTGCTTAAACTTCCTCTATTCCTGTTTTTAACCATGTGTCTGTGTCTTAATTCTTTGCTGTGGGCCACGAGAACCTAGTAGCCTTGGGACTCCAATCTGCACCTATTGGATCTTCACCTAAGGAGAGAAATACATTGCATGTATTTATCTAGTTCAGCTTCACAGTAACCTTCTGAATTAGATTCTATTATCAGGTTTCACCAAGAAGCACAGTTACAAAACTGGAGTGAGATGTAACAGGGAAGTCATGATAGACAAGGACCAGAGAGGACACTGGATGACACTGGAGACAGGAACGGTAGGATGCTTGAGGCCACCACAAGGATCTGGGACCTCTTCCACCTGGGGAGCCCAAGAGAAAAGAAGGTGTCCTGTAGCACAGGCCACAGCTTCAGCCTTGTGTCAGCATGGACCATCTTGACAGAATGCTCTCAGTGATGTTCTAGCCAGTGAGTTATCACACCATGCCTCTCTCTGGATTAGCTGAGCTTTATCTGTCATTTATGCATAATATCACTCCACTGAGAAACAACTTTCACATCTCAAATAGCTGATTATAGATGGTTAGTTTAATTCATTTGATTTGTAAAGTTTGAGAAGTGTGCCTGCCTTCAAATACACAGTGACATGGGTCCCTTTCATCAGATCTTTAGATAAAAACTAGGTCCAATAATGAGCAAGCAGTGAGTGCTTCTGAGAGAGCGTCACACAACCTCCACATTTTTGTGTGTCCTGAAGGCAGAGGCAGAGCAGGACCCACCACTTCTCATGACTTCTCATTCTTCAGGGCCTCTGGTATGGACAGCTGGGTGATAATCACTGGTGAGTTTTTTCCTACCTGTAGCATAGCTGTGTGAGTTTTGGGAAGCTGTGAGGGACAAAGTAGAATCATGCTACAACACTTTCAAGAAATAAAACATGTATGTGTCCCAGTCAACTTGTATAAACTCTGAGAATGTTAGGAGTTGACAATGGGAGCCACAGGAGTTATGGAGTCTGGACAGTTCATCTAAGTCTTCTTATTTCCTTGTATTTAATATCATGGGAGAATCTGTTTGCTTTTGTGTCAAGTTCACATGGCAGAGCCAAGCTTGGCATTACAGTGGCTCTGATCAACCCTTTCAAATTCTCTAGTCTGCAACTACCCACCTGTGATAATTCCAAGTCTCGGGATCTTAAAGACAGATAATCTAGTCTAGCTCTCTTTATTTCCCCAGATTTTTTTATACAAGGAGCAAACCATGGCCCGACACCAATTTTGGTATAGCCTGGTGACTAAGGGTGGTATTTTCATCTTTAAACAGCTGAAAGCATTGAAGAAGACTGATGTTCCCTCCAGATAAAATTATACAAAATTTTAATTTTAAGTAAAGTTTTATTTTTTCACTTGTATTATAGGTAGTTAGGGTTGAAAAGTCTGTGCTGCAGAGAAGGCCTGCTTTTCACACTCGCGGTTGTTCTGTGGCCCCCTCTGCCCCCACATGTAGGTAACAGCAGTACAGCCTTCTCTCCATTCCTGACAATCACAAATGTCTTCTTGTATTGCCAAATCACACCCTGCTGAGAACCACCTTTCCACTGAAACACAACCATGCTCTTCATCCTCTTTTGGTCTGTGCCTTGGGAAATGTTAGACTGGAGGAGTCTTCAGAAACCATTTGCCCACAGAGTCTTCTACTTTCTGATTCTTGCAACAAGTGCTTACTAAGCCCTGTTCGAAGGTACACGAAGAGCTCAGTATTGGGGAAAGGAAGACAGAAGGGGAAGAGAAGACAGAGAGTAAATTAATCAGAATACTTCCATGTAAATGTGAACTCCTGCTTTTCTGAACATAAAGACATCATGTACTCTTGTCAGGGGGCCAGCCAGTCTTTTCCTGAGAGGCTCTAAGAGCATGTTACTTTCTGAAATCAGCTTCTTTCAGTGAGACTCCAGGAAGCTCACAGCACAGGAATCACATCAACTGAAAGAAGAGAGGAAGTACAGCCAAGAATTGACCCCTGTAAGCAACACTGGATCGCTGTGATTATGGCCTTAGCAAGTTCAAAGACAATGGACCGAAACGGTTTGAGTAGCCTGTGGATGAATGAGAAGTCCATGATATTTATAAGTCACTATTTATACAACATTCAGCCAGGATAGGCACTCAGAGATTCTTTATCTGTCTATCTTGCAGAGAATTCTTTTTTTTTTTTTTGAGAATTCTTTTGAGACACCTTTCATTACTCATTCCTTTTGTTCATTGGATTTTATCGTAGTTGTGTTTTGTTTCCTTGATTTTCGTTCTGAGCCACAGTGTCCAGAACTTATTCTTTCCTGACACAGGACGACCATAAATGCACTTGAGTAGTCTAGATGCCACAGAGTCAGGAGCTGGCCTAGGTCCAGCCCAGGCCTCTGTTTTTGAAGCTTGGTGCACAGAAGGTAAAACCTGTTTAAATCAACCACATTCACAAAGAGAGCAAATCTGTCTCTGGGGCTGACACTTCTAGAAGCCTGGGTCTGGAAAGAACTGAGGGAGAGGCAGTTGGGGTCATGAATCCCCTGGTCCCCATGCCAAGGGCCCATAGAACGGTCAGGGCCAGCTCCCAGGAACAGGACTGACACCTCGAGGTGAGCCTGTCTGAGACTTCGCTAAACTGTCAGTGCCCCCATATGGCACACCAAGCAGTGTCAGAAAGGCACTTTCTGACAGCTCAGAAAGGGGGAAATGGGCTGAGAAGTCATGTGTGTAGAGGCAGGCAATATAAAGAGAGATTTATCACTTGTTCTGATAAATTGACAGTGAAATTAAAAAGCTTAATTATTTCAGCATGAATTTTGAGAGGCTTCTTTTCCCACTGAACATATGAAAAAGTTTCAAAGCATTTCACAGCAATAAAACATCTGTGACCCAATTTACATAAAACAGACAAAACCAGGAGCCATTTAGGTAACAAAAAGCGTCAAGACAGTGGTGAACAGGCACTTCATCTTCCATCCATCAGTGAACTCCACGGGTGCTGCAGGCCAAAGATAAGATCCCGTGTCCATCTTAAAGATGCGCATAGATAGGAATGGACAGTCCTCAGTCCCAAGATTCCCTTGTGAAGAATGTATACAGGTACATGAATGATCAAAGGCCAAAGAAAGAGGACACTGAGAGATCACTGATAGAATGCTCATAGCCTTCAGGATTCTGCTGAAAAACCTGAGAGTGAATGGATGAATGGTAAAGACAGGAAAACCACGTGAAACATAAAAAACAAGTACTTGATCTAGAAGCTTTGAATTATAAACATCATCCTGAGATATCTTTTACCTTACTTTTATTTTTTAAATATTTTACTTATTATTTTTTATTTTGTGTGTATGAGTATATTGCCTGCATGTATGAGAGTACAACCGTGTCATGCAATGCTGTGTAGATCAGAAAAGGGTGTCAGATCCTCTGAAATTGAAGTTCAGGATGGTTGTTAGCCACCATGTGGGTGCTGGGAATAGAACCTAGGCCTCTGCAAGACCAGCCAGTGCTCCTAACCTCTGAGCCATCTCTCCAGACCCTCATCTCCTTTTTTCGTATTGCTGATAAAAGAGTCTGAGAGGTTTGGTAATTTATTTAGATTTATGTAATTCTCTCCTCAGTGTAAGGACAATAGATTTTACATGGCACTGACATAAAGTTCTCTGTGGAGAAAGCTGAGCTCTGATCCACACACACATTTCATATCCATGGTTCTTGAGTGATCTGAAGGAGATTGTTTTTTAATTTTTTATTCTTGTATGTGTATGAATGTACTGTCTACATGTAGGTTTTGTGCACCTGTGTTGTGCAATGCTGCGGAGGTCAGAAGAGGGCATCAGATTCCCCTGGATCTGGAGTTAAAGATGGTTCTCAGCTGCCATGTGGGTGCTGGGGATTGAACCCGGGTCCTCTGCAAGAGTAGTCGCTGCTCTTAACTGCTAGGCCATCTCTCCAGCCCCTGAAGGAGATTATTTTAAATGGATATAAAACCTGACAGAGATCTGTTCTAAAGAACATAAAGAATATTGGCAAACAGCAAAATAAGTGACAATTGTTTTTGTTAAATGTGAAACCCAAATTGTGCAAAGAATTAGCTAGGTTTAGTTGGTGGTAGAAGTGCTTGAAGGTTATTTAATTATTCCTTTGTGGGACCTGCTTGGCCAGCCAAGGATCTCAGCCCACAGAAAATAAGGTTTACAGTACTTGTTAATAAACATTTTGCCTCTAAAATACGTTTATTATATATCAAATCACTAATTCCTAAGAGGTAGAACCACTTCTTAGTGGGGGAATTAGAAACAGATGTTATCTTAGAGACTTCTCAAAAGTAAAACACTACTATACCCCTTGTCCCCAATTCCTGGAGGAAATTTTGTTCCTCTAAAGTGATGTTGCCTGCCCACAGATTCATATCCCCACCTTCTTACAAATCGGCTCCTTGTTGATCCATTGCTATTATAAAGGGGACTGTTTATCTCAAGTGTGTTTAGAACATGGAACCCTTTATTGGAGTAACACACCATTCAATGCAGTCAAGGTTGACGCCATTCTACCATTAGCTCAACAGGGTGGCAAAGAAAAGAGCCTCCTCTATGCCTGGCAATGTGCACAAAGTAGACACAGAGTCATCTTAACCAGGTATCATGAAGACCACACTCAAGCATGGTGATGGAGAAGTAACAGGTTGTCTGAGGGCATACAAGAAAGGTTGCCAGCATGAAGATCTGTTGGGTTCAGTGGGTTTAGGTGAGCAAGTGGTGTCGTGTGATGGGATGCAGGGTGAGTATGCCTGGAAGATTGCACTGTGCCCATTGCCCCACCATGTAGGGGGCTTTATAGCTAGGCTCAGCCTTGCAGATGGGCACTACCAGTGGTACCTGTGTCTAACTTCATAATCAGGGCTAAAAATCTTAACTTTAATGTGAACTCATTTATTTTTTTTAATTTTCTTTTTTTTATTTTTAAGGGATTCTACAATATAATGACACAGTTGTTTGCAGATAACATTGATGTTACTCAGTATGTCATACAATTAGGTAATTGGTGCATTTTGCAAGTATCTATGTCCAAATTTTGAACAACCCAAGGTTCCCATAGTCCAGTTGGAGAAGCTTGTATGCACAGGCATGTTGATCAGTTAGGAGTCCAGACTATATTCCTGTAGTCTCACAATTCACCCCTATCTCTCTGCAGCCCTTACAATCTACCACGCCTCCTCTTCCGCAGTTTGTTCCCTGGGCTTTGGGAAAGGGGCACAAGTGGGTGAGAAGAAAACAGTCTAATTTCTTTGGAGTTGTCATTTTGGACTCCAGTCTGTTCAGGTTGTTTCCCTTCATGGGTTGACAGCTTTTCCAGTGATACCCTTTTTAGTCATACTAACAAAGCACAAGCTATTGGATGTACAGGCATTTAAGCAGTACCAATTATTATGTCAAGCTAAGCTGTGAGCATAGACACAGATGCTTGGATGGTATGCTAATCCGCAAACTGTGGTTTCTCTATAAAGGGTGACAAGTTCTTATTGTGGCTTATAACATCTCCTAACCACTAGAGGACATAAGCTTGTGGCATCCGCTGTGAGTTATTCCTCCAAGGAGAGAGCTAATAGCCAAATAGATTTGGGATATATATAGACACTTGGCTGCCACTGTTGCACAGTATCTCCAGGCTGTTGAGGTGTAGCTGATATTGACGGAGGAGTCTTGCTTGTCTCAGGGAGACCAATATTTTGCTGTATTGCTTTAGTGGCCTTTGGTAACGCTCTCTAGCATTTCAGAGGCCAGTTGTATGCTAGCAAGTGACGTCTCATAACATTTTTCATGCTCACACCAGGTCTTCGACAACAGGGACTTACTGCCTTTCTCCTTGCATATATCCCACTTATAGGCAAAAGGCCTTTATAATTTGGGGGGGGGGGTTTGAATCCCCTAGCCAACATCTCCTAGGCAGAATAATTCATTGCTGATGTCAGAGCTTTCCTGTAGTAATATATTTTGCTTAATTACACAACTTATAAACACTTTACTATTGAATTTGGCTCTAGATAGAGAAATATCCTTTCACAGTTCCTATGCCTATCAATCAGTTAATACGTTATGCCTGTTTTATAGGAAATTACCACTGTAACAATTGGCTCTAGTTTACAGTTAGGGAGTGGTTTCATTACCATCATGTTTTTCTTTTTCCTATAAAGGGGAGAGGTAGGAAGGTTTCTCAGTATCTGGAAGGTAAACTTCATTAGGGCCCATTATAAACAGTTAACCCCAATATTATTCAGAGAGATGCTCAGTGTCTGTGACTCAGGCAGTCTGAGGTTCCTCTTTCTTTAATGTTCAGATGGGTCAACCTCTCTGCTGGCATTTCCCAGTCCATCCTGCATAGCCATAAGTTGTATGTTTTCAGGCATTTAGATTGGTGATTTTTACCTGTGGGAACATAAAATTCTCCTCCCATTGTTAGTTTCAAGATCAGAAAAATTGAAAATTTATCAATAGGATTGGAACACAGAGTTTTCCATTTGTATCCCAGAAAGGATAGTACCCCATCTCCCACCTCCCTCTTTTATTTTTTTTAAGGTTTTTATGTTTTGACCTATAGATGCCTAAGTTGTATTACACATACCCATAAACAGGAGCCAAGGCATAAAATAAAATAAAAAAAGGGGGGATACATTTACATATTAAACCTTTTTGTCAAAAACTTTCAATTTAATCTTAAGACTAACCATGGGGAAAGATTTGTATGTTCCCCCAGGTCAAAACGTCACCAACTCAAAGGCTGAGAAAGAAAGGATACAGCCTTCTGTTGTGTAGGTTGTACCAAGAAATACCAGCAGAGAAGTTCACCCATCTTAACACTAAAAGGAAGAAAAGCCTTAGACTGCTACAGGCATCAAACATCTCTGAGGACCATAGGTGTAACATGTTTACAGTGAGTCCTAGTGAACTTTACCTTCTAGGTGCAGCACAGTTTCAATATGAGAGACCTCCTTACCTCTTTTTCATAGAACAAAGAAAAACATGGTGGTAATGAAGTCATCCTCTAACTGTAAATTAGAGCCGACTGTTATAGAAGTAATCTCTTATAAAACTGGTAAAACTGCTTTCTTTAATTGACTAATATACATAGGAACTGTAAAAAGGATTATTGACTATTCAGAACCGAATATAATACTAAAGTCTCTTTAAGTGGTGCATATAAGCAAAATATGTTAATACAAGAGAGCACTGATATCAGCAATGGATTATTCTGCCAAGGAGATGTTAGCCAGGGGACCCAAGCCCCCCCCCCAAAAAAAAGGTAGAGGCTTATTGCCTGTAAACTGGGATATCTGCAGGAAAAGAGGTGGTAAGGCCCACCCTGCTGTCAATGACCTGATGTAACCATGGGAGGATTGTATCGAGATCGCACTTACTAGTATACAGTTGGTCTCTGGAATACCAGAGAGTGTTACCAAAGGCCACTGAACCAATAAAGCAAATGTTGGTCTCCTTGAGTCAAGCAAGACTCCTCCACCAACATCAGCTACACCTCACCTAGTTGGAGATACTGTGCAGCAGTGGCAGCCATATGTCTCTATATCCCAACTTTATTTGATTATTAGCTCTCTCCTTGGAGGAATAACTCTTAGATGTTGCCACAAGCTTATACCCTCTAGTGATTAGGAGATTTATACGCCACAGTAAGGCCTTGTCATCTTTCTCAGGAAAAAAAAAGTAATCCAGGGATTAACACACCATCCAAACATCTGTGTCTATACCAAAGTAACCTACCATAGTAACTAGCAATGTTTAAATACGTATATATCTAATCGCTTGTGCTTCATTAGTAGGATTGAAAGCTTATCCCTGGGCAATCAGTCAGCCCATGAAAGGAAACAGGCAGAACTGATCAGAGTCCAAACGACATCCCCAAAGTAGACTTCTGTGCTTCTTGTCCACCTGTGCCCCGTCTCTAAGCCTAAGGAACAATCTGTGGAAGAGGGGGAGTGGTATATTGTAGGGGCTGCGATAGGGGTGAATGGTAAAACTACGACAATATAGTCTGGACACTTATTTGATCAACTTGATTGAACATTCAAGCCCCTCCAGCTAGATGGTGGGAGCCTTGGGCTGTGTGGGCTGGGGCACAACTGCTTGCAAATTGGT
>VZQC01014421.1:1947872-2130956 GCA_009823505.1 Rhizomys pruinosus
TTTATATGAAGGAGCTTGTGCAAAAAAAAAAAAGGAGCTAGATACTGACATTTGAATAACTGGGAAACTGGGAACATAAAATGCTAGTTGTTTTATTTATAGTTTGTATTGCGTTGGTCTCTATATTTTTTCTGAATTATACAACTCACAGTGTAACACTTTCTTTTACTTGTAGGACAAGTTTTAAAAGGAATTAAGCTTAAATTTTACTTTCCCAATAAGTAGAAGTTAGTCCAGTCATATAGCGTTAAAGAGCAAAGTGTTTATTGGGTAAATTTATTTTAGCAGAGTACTCAACTCTGCCCAAGCTTTGTCTACATAGTATAGGATATTTTTAAGGCTTAGTGAATTGTTTAGATTAGTTAAATTTAGGTGTAGGTTTTGGTGGAAATGGTAATACAATTGAACTAATTGGGAATATAAAATGTTAATTATTTTATTTTTTTTTTTTTTTTTTTTTTTTTTTTTTTTTTTCTCTATATTTTTCTGAAATTATACAACATCACATTAAACACTTTCTCTTACTTGTAGGACAAGTTAAAGGAATTAAGCTTAAATTTCCTTCCCAAATCAGTAGCATACAGTCAGTGAGAAACAGTTTGGGTAATTTAATGAAAGCTTAAATTTTTCTTTTTTTAATTAATTAATTAAATTTATATATATTTTAACCCCACCCCAACAGAGCTCATGCATTCTGCCAAACATGCTTTCATCTTTTTTCTCAGTCTTTCTCAATAATTCTCCATGTGGAAGTTGACTGTTTTTAGCAGAAGTTTCACTGTTTCAGTCAGTTCTTTGATGCAGTCCTTTTTGTTGTTGTTGTTGTTGTTTCCAATATGCATCACTCCCAACTGCTTTGGACAAAAGCTCAAGGGCCATGCAAAAGAAATACTTAAAACTAGGAATAATGGCACTAGCATCCACAGATGAGGGATACCATTCGTCATTTGTTTTTCTGGACTGTGTTACTTCACTCAGCATGATGTCCTCTAGCTCCAGGCATTTTTCCTGCAAAGCTCATGATGTTCTTTACTGCATTTGATAAAATTCCATTGTGTAGATGTACCACATTTTCTCTATCCACTCGTCAGTTGAGGGCATTTGTGTGGTTTCCAGCTCCTTGCTATTGTGAAGAGAGCTGAAATAAACATGGCCATGCATGACTCTGTGGTGGGGTGAGTCTGAGGGTACATGCCTAGGAGTGGTATGGCTGGGTCGGTGGCAAGGTTCATTCCAAGTCTTACAGGGTTCTCCACACTGCTTCCATAGTGGCTGCACGAGTTTACATACCACCACAGTGGATGAGTGTTCCCTTTCCCCACAGCCCTCTCCAGCACTTGGTATCATTTGTTTTCTTGATCCTAGCCAGTCTTATTGGATAAGATGATATTTAAAGTGGTTTTCATTTGATTTCCTTAATGATTAGTGATGTTGAACACTTCTTAGGGTGTTTTTCTCAGCCATCTCTAATTCCTCACTTGTGAAGTCTCTGTTCAGCTCTTTGCTCCATTTTATTGAGTGGGTCATTTGTTTTCTTTCTTTTTTGTTTTTTGAGTAGTTTATATATTCTGGAAATCAATGCTTTGTCAGATGTTTCTGCGGTGAAGGTTTTCTCCAACACGGTGGGATCTCTTTCACTTCCTTGATTGTTTCTTTTGATGTACAGAAGCTTTTGAGTTTAAGGAGGTCCCATTTGTCAGTTGTCAACCTTAATTCTTGTGGCAGCTGCTGTTCTGATTTAGGAATTTTTTTCCTACGCCTATGTCTTGTAGTCTGCTGCCAACTTTTTCTTCTATCGCCGTTCAGAGTTTGGGTTTCATGTGAGGTCTTTGATCCATCTGGACTTGACTTTTGCACAGGGCAAGAGGTAAGGATTTAATTTCATTCTTCTAACAGTGGTGATCCAGTTTTTGCCAACACCACTTGGCTGAAGATGCTGTTTTTTCTCCATTGTGGCTTCTTGGCCCCATTGTCAAATATGAGATGGCTGAAATTGTATGTGTTTAGGTTTGGATCTTTGGTTTTGTTCCATTTGTCAACAGGTCTGTTTATGTGCCAATACCAGGCTGTTTTTATGACTATAGCCCCGTAGTATAGTTTGAAGTCTGGTATAGAGATCCCCCCTGTGTGTAGCTCTTTTGTCCAGTGTTGTTTTGGCTATTCGGGGTCTTTTTGTTTTTTCCAATGAAAAATTTAAGGACTTTTTTTTTCCAAGCTTGTGAAGAAACTCTTGGGGATTTTGATTGGAATTTCATTAAATCTATACAAGAGTTTTGGTAGAATGGACATTTTTACAATGTAATTTTCCCAACCATGAGCATGGGAGGTTTTTTCCATCTTCTGAGGTCTTCTTCAATTTCCTTTCTTTAAAGGTTTAAATTTTGTTGTAGAGAATCTTTGGTGTCTTTGGTTAAGGTTTGTTCCTAGGAATTTATTGTTTTTTGAGGTTATTGTGAGTGGGAAGGTCTCTTTGAATTCTTTCTCCAGTTGCTTGTTCTTGGTATAAAGAAGGCCATTAATTTTTTTAGGTTAATTTTGTATCCTGCCACTTTTCTCAAGCTGTTATTCGTTTCTAGGAGGTTTCCTGGTGAGTTTTTAGCATCCCTTAAGTAAACAATCTTATCATCAGCAAATAGGGATAGCTTGACTTCCTCTTTTCCAAATTAGTACTCCTTTAATTTCCTTTCTTGCCTTATTGCTCCTAGCAAGTGTTTCAAGCACTATAGTGAAGAGGAGTGGTGACAGGGGCAGCCTTGCGAGTTCCTACTTTTAAAGGGAATAATTTTCTGTCGTTTCCCCATTTAGGATGATATTGGCTGTGGGTTTCCTGTATATGGCTTTGATTCCATGAGAGAATGATCCCTCCAACCAATTCCTTCTTGGACCTTAAGCATGAAGGGATGCTGGATTTTGTCAAAGGCATTTTCAGCAATCAATGGAGATGATGGTGTGGTTTTTGTCTTTCATTCCTTTATGTGTTGATGATGTTTATTGATTTTCGTATGTTGAACCATCCCTGCATCTCTGGTAATGAATCCAAACTTGGTCATGATGGATCATCTCTCTGATGTGGGTCTGTATGGATTTTCCAAGTATCCTGTTTAGAATTTTGGCATCTGTGTTCATTAGGGAGATGGGTCTGTTTAATTCTCCTTTTTAGTTGTATCTTTGCCTGGTTTTGGTAATAGAATGATGCTGGCTTCATAGAAGGAATTTGGGGAGAATTCCCTCTGTATATTGTATCTTTCTAAATAGCTTCAGTAGTAATAGTATTTAGGTCTTTTGGAAATGTTTTGTAGAAATTTATGCCGTGAAGCTATCTGTGCCTGGGCTTTTTTAGTTTGGAAAATTCTATTAATTCATCTCTATTTCTTCATGTATTATGGGTCGTATTAAGCTGTCGATACTCTTCTTGGTCGAGCTTTGGTGCATTTCCCAGGATTTCAGATATTCACCATTTCTTCTAGGTTTTCCAAACCTGGTAGAGTATGGGTTTTTGAAGTATTCCATTATGATTTTCTGGATCTTTTCCTTGTCTGTTGATGATTCCCTTCACTCACGGATGATTATTTGGAGTTTTCCTTCTTTCTTTTGGGTTAACTGGGCTAGAGTTCTGTCTATCTTTTTTTATTCTTTCAAGAACCAACTTTCTGGATTCATTGATGTTTACTTTTGCATTGTTTTCTTTGTTTCTATTTCATGAATTCCTGCTCTGATTTTGTTGTTTCTTCCTTCTGTTGCATTTTAAGGGTTCTCTGTTGTTGCCTCCAAGTGCTTTTAGCTGTAGTTGTTAGATCATTCACTTGTCTCTTTCTGTTTTTTTTTCCTTAATGTAGGCACCCAGGGCTATAAAACTTCCCTCTTATGGACTGTTTTAAAGGTATCCCATAGTTTTGTTGGGTTGTATTGTCACCTTTTCATTCAAGTTCCAGGATGCCTTTATTTCTTTCTTTATCTCTTCCTTGACCCCATTCACCTTCCAAGAGTGATGTTGTTTAAGTCTCCACGTGTTTTTGTAGGCAGTAAGGGTTTATCCTGTGTTGAGTTGAGTTTATTGCACTGTGGTCCTATTTAAGAAATGCCATGAAATTTATTTCAATCTTGTTTGTTTTGGGAATAGAAGGTTTTTTGTGTCCCCAGTATGTGTCGATTTTGGAGAAATGTTCCGTGTGGTGCTGATAGTAGAAAGTGTATTCTCTGGTATTGTGGAATATATTCAGTGGAGGTCTATGAGGTCCATTGGGTGTATCATATCATTCAGTTCAGATGTCTCTGATGTTTTATTCTTGTCCTTTTGATCTATCCAAGGACTCAGTGGTGTAATGAAGACCCCTACTGTGAGTGTGACTGGGGTTTAGTTGTGACTTGTGGTCCTGGAGAATTTCTTTATAAAGTTTGCGTGCACCAGAGTTTGGGGGCATATATATATCATAACTGTGAAATCTTCTTGGTAAACTGTTCCTTTGATAAATAATGTTAATGGCCTTTTTGTCTCTTCTGATTTTTTAAACTTTGAAGTCTATTAATCTGAATATTAGAATAGCAACACCTGCTTTTCCTTTTTGGTACCATTTTCTTGGAATATTTTTTTTCCTCTTTCTCACTTTAAGGTGGTGGCCTGTCCTTGAAGTAAGATGTGTTTCTTATAGACAGCATATCGATGGATTCTTTCCTAAATACATCTCCCAGTCTATGTCTTTTTGATTGGGAGATTTTAGCCCATTAAATTTAAGGTTATAATGGCTGGAGCTAGAGGACATCATGCTGAGTGAAGTAACACAGTCCCAGAAAAACAAACGACGAATGGTATCCCTCATCTGTAGATGCTAGTGCCAATTACCCAGTTGTAAGTATTTCTTGTGTAGGGCCCCCTGAGCTTTTGTACAAAGCAGTTGGGCGTAATGCGTATTGGAAACAACAACAACAACAACAACAACAACAACAACAACAGAAAGGACTGCATCAAAGAACTGACTGAAACAGTGAAGAAAAAAAAAAGAGACTGAGAGAAAGTTGCAGGGCATGTATCACAGAATACATAATCTAGGTTGGGGTGGGGGTAAAGGAAAGGGTAATATGCTTAAATGGAACTGAAAATGATGTATGAAATACATAAAACATCAATAAAAGTATATTAAAAAAAAAGAATTGTGAGTCTTCCATCTCTGAGCCAGGTATCCTGAAGTCTGCTGGCACACAGACATGAAGAGTCGATTCTCTGGGAGAAATCCCATTATTAAAAAAAAACCATATGCAGGACTTGGGATACAGATCAGTGGTAAACTGCTTGACAAACATTCATGTGACCCCAGGTTTCCTCTCCAGTACTGAAAAATAAATCCAAATCACAATATTTGCATACATACAAAAATGTTCATATATTTTGACCAGGTGTGTCAGTTCATGTTTGTAATCCCAGCAGTGGGGAAGCTGGGCAGAAGAGTCAGCCTGGGCTCTTTAATAAGTTTCAAGTCAATCTAGGCCATAGTAAAATGCAATCCAGTGTTTATTGGGTAAGATGTGAACATGCTGTTGAGGCACACTGCTGTTGAGGCACTCAAGTGTGAAGGAATGTCTCAAGTTCAAGCATTACAATTAACTGTTTTTGAGTGGAAGGTGGAATGTGTTACACCTCATCTACTCTGAGATATCACAGGTTGGTGTTGGTTCATGACATTGGAGGTTGGGAGTTAAATGTGGACTTGTCTGTGAGCATTTCTGAATCTATTCTTGTCCTCTTGCCATAACTGCTTTTATGTTCTTACTCCTTGTCATTTGGTACGTCTGGTAGCCCAATAATAACTATTATAACACAAAGTATAAATCAACTCTTGTTTTCCAATACTGAGTGAAATCAGTATAACTCCACTATTCCTTGCTTCTCCAAGGTAGAGAATGGTGTCTCCACATATCAGTGAAAGCTGTACATGGCAGGCCTCTTCCCTAAAAAAATCTTCCAAGAGGATTTTTATGACCACAGTGTGCCTCCGTGAAATCTGTCCAACTTCTACCATCATTAATAAGAGACCACCAATCCCTAAACTTTCCCTATAAGCTTTCTGTTATTGGGAGACAATATAGATGAATCGTATAGATCAGATAGATAAAGTTTTACTGAAAACAGCAGTACATTAGGAGCAGGGCTGTGTCAGTTTATTGGAGTCGGGAAAGGAAATACATCTGTAGGTAAAAAGATGCAGGGATGCTCCAATATGATGCAGTTTTGAAGAGCGTAGGTCTTGGAATTAAACTCATCAAATGAGAAATCATTTTAAGTGTGTATTATGTAAATAAGTTATCTTTGTTCATAGAAAAATAACTCGTTTTACCTTGGCTTTGAAATAGGTTTTCTTTTCGAGGAACAGTGTTGGTTTCATAGAAAAAGTTATTAACTGACCCCTTCTACTTTTCCCAAATATTCTAAAATGCTTGAATAATAGAAAAAACAGAAAAGGCATCTGATTAATCTTAGGGAGAGAGGGGATAATGAAGACTTAAAGTGCATTTGAATACACAGAGTGATAGACTATATACACACATACACACATACATAGAAGGTAGCTGTCAGTGGCAGATAGATACATAAATAGTGATTGATGACTGACAGATGATGATAGATGATAGATGATAGAAAGCATGATAGAAGATAGATAGATAGATAGATAGATAGATAGATAGATAGATGATATTTTTGTTGGAATCTGTGACTTATCCAAGAGCCATTTTGGTAGAGGTACCTCCTACCCATGGCTAATGATTAGCAAATTCAGATTGCCTCTTTCTTTTATTTTATTTTAATTTTATTTATTTCTGTATGTGTATGAATGAACTATCTGCATGCAGGTCTGTGCACCTGTGTCGTGCAATGCCGCGGAGGTCAGAAGAGGGTGACAGATTTCCCTGGAACTGGAGTTCTCCTGGAGTTGGAGTTTCAGATGGTTCTCGGCCGCCATGTGGGTGCTGGGGATCGATCCCGGGCCCTCTGTAAGAGTGGTCAGTGCTCTTAACCGCTAGGCCATCTCTCCAGCCCCAGACTGCCTCTTTCTTAGCCTCCCCTGCAGTAATCCACAGTACATCACCCAATATCATCTGAAGTTATCTGCAGTTTCAAGACCAAATGCATGAGACAGTAAAACCCAACATGACACTGTGAATGTCTCTATAACCCCAGTTTGTACCTGAGATATTTACAGACTCTTTTTTGCATCTTGGCTGACTTTTTGTTTCCATCTTTGCTGCTTTTGCATGGCTTAGTGAAGGGCCCACTAGAAGCCTGATCCTTTCTTTCATAATCTACAATATGAAACACCACAAAGTTGGATTTTTCTCATTTTTAAATATATATTCATTAGTTTTATCTGCTAACAATTCTGTATGTATCAGTCCTTTGTGGGGGATAATGGGTTGTATTTGTGGCTAGAAGAGATTGTGAAGATACAGAGAATCTGTGTCACGAGCATTTGAACCAGCCGCTGAGTGCAGTTGGCTTGCTAAACAGCTCTCCTCTCTGTCTCAGGCAGGGATGTTTCTTTTTTTTTTTTTGGTTTTGGGGTGTTTTTGTTCTTTTTGAGACAGGTGTCTCACTATGTAGCTTGTCTTGGAATTCATCTTAACCAGGCTGCCTTGAACTCACAAAGATCGCCGCCTGCCCCGCCCAAAGTGCTAGCGTTAAAAGGCGTGCGCCACCATGCCCTGCTATTCTTAGCAAAGCATTTCTCTGGATTACTGTAGCCTTTCACCTTCAGTGACAACATGGAAACATTACAGCTCCAGTTCAGTTGGTTGAGCAGTGAGTCCCAGTCATGGAAGCAGCAGGCATAGCAAGGTGGAAAGATCCTCTTGCCGTCCCTTAGGAAGAGTCCATTTTGGAACAATATTCTTTTCTAGAAATACAGTAGAGAAAGAGAAATGCATGCTTAACATACATGCTTTGGGCTAGCAGGAGAATTCTGAAGGTCATAGTTGAAATACTTTTATAGAGATGAATCTCAATATATTCCAATCAATAGAAATTTACAGTGAATTTACAGACCGGGAAGACCATTACCACAGTGAACTCACAGACTGGGCAGACCATCACTACAGTGAACTTACAGACTCGGCAGACCATTACCACAGTGAACTCACAGACTGGGCAATCCATTACCACAGTGAACTCACAGACTGGGCAATCCATTACCACAGTGAACTCACAGACTGGGCAGACCATCACCACAGTGAACTCACAGACTGGGCAGACCATCACCACAGTGAACTCACAGACTGGGCAGACCATCACCACAGTGAACTCACAGACTGGGCAGACTACCAGGACTCACACGCACAAAGTGAACTCACAGACTGGGCAATCCATTACCACAGTGAACTCACAGACTGGGCAGTCCATTACCACAGTGAACTCACAGACTGGGCAGACCATTACCACAGTGAACTCACAGACTGGGCAGACCATTACCACAGTGAACTCACAGACTGGGCAGACCATTACCACAGTGAACTCACAGACTGGGCAGGCCATTACTACAGACTGTTCATCTTGGCCCAGTAGTTCACCCTTGAGATATTCGAAAATATGTTTTTCTATCTGGTCAAGTAAATATAAATAAAATTGGAGGCTGGAGAGATGCCTCAGGGGTTAAGAGCACTGGCAGCTCTTGCAGAAAACCTAGGCTCAGTTCCCTACACTCATATGTCAGCTTACAACCACCTGGAATTCCAGTTACAATAATCCAACACCCTCTTCTGACCTCAAAGGACACTGGATGACACAAATCCACTTATATGCATACAGATAAAGCACTCATAAGCATAAAATAAAAGTAAGACCAACAAGACAGACAGATCCTATTGAAACAAATTGGCATGGTGGTGACATTTTTGCAAAGTGAAAGCCACAGGGTACAAAAACTGTGTTGTAAATGAAGGCTGAATTTGTGGAAACTTTGCTGATGACACAAATTGAAGTAGACACAAGAAGAGCGTTTCTCTGAGACCAGGTACCTCAGCTCTGTCCACAAAAGATGATGCGAACTGACAGAATTAATGAGAGGACTGTGTCTACTGATTGGAAGCAGCCATGTTTAGACTGAGCATTTTCTGAGAACGAATCCCTATCACATCCAAGGGGCTGCTGCCCAGCCATTCCTAAGTGAGGCCAGAGTCTTCAGTCTCTGTCCATAGCTGAATCCAGAACCATGCACAGCTTCTGATCATAAAAACTAACAACTCCTCTCATTCTCAACGATCTGTTTACAGAAAGCAATGTCCCCAGGGACAAAGTGAGAATACTCGTGGGACACTGAGCAGACCATATTGTGTTGTTATTAATAGGCTGTATGCTGGAAACTACTTAGAAACATTTGAATTCTAGAAAGTTTGATCAGTTGATCTGTATGCCTGAGCATGTTTTAAACTCCCTTTACAGAGTTATGCTGGTGTTTTTAGTCCATTGCTCCAGTATGAAGGAGAGCTATTTCTTTTTTCTTCTTTGGTGGCTGATCCTCATGGCTGCTACTGGAAGAGCTGGAGTCAGTGAGTCAGAGGTGTAGGAGGAAGAGGAAGAAGAGGAGTTGAAGGAGGAGGAGGAGGAGGAGGAGGAGGAGGAGGAAGAGGAGGAGGAGGAGGAAGAGGGGGAGGAGGACCTAGAGAGGCTGTAGGTGGAGCTGGAGAAGGAGGAGGAAGAGCTTCAGAGCTTTCCTCCATGCCACTGTTCTCTGAGGAAGACTACGCAGACATTTCTGTTGAAGACTCACTGGATGAACTGGTACTGCTACAGCTATTAGAACTCATCGTACTCTTAGACCTTTTCTTCTTAGTCTCTCTATTTTACGTGCACGAGTGTATTGCCTGCATGTATGTAAGTGCTCCTGTGTCATTCACTGCTTCCAGACATCAGAAGAGGGGGTCAGATCCCCTGGAACTGGAGTTAGGATGGTGGTTAGCCACCATATGGGTGCTAAGATTAGAACCTGGGCTCTCTCCAAGAGCAGCCAGTGCCCTTAATGCGGAATCATCCCTCCAGCCTGTCTCCCCCACCACTAGTTTTTCTGATGCTCTTGGTGCCTGGGAATGGGAAAGGTGTAACTTCGAGGCCTGAGTGTCCAATAATTGAGACCATAGCTGGCCATTAAGGGAGGCAGAAAGTCCATTCTTGAGAATCAATTCTCCCAGCACTAAAATCTGTGAATGACAGAATCCTCCCCTGTCCCCAGCATAAGCCCTAAACAGAAACTAAACCACTGCAATTCACAATCTGGGACTTGGGGGAGAGGGGTTGTGGGGGACTCAGCCACTCACAGAAGGCTGAAACTGTTGCCCACCACCAGAGGAATGTGGACCTGTGACTCATGTTTGGGAACCACATCATCTCCAGGTCCACAGTAGGGGTCCACATCTCCAGGTTCATGGTAGGGGTCCACATCTCCAGGTCCACAGTAGGGGTCCACATCTCCAGGTCCACAGTGGGGGCTCCACATCTCCAGGTCCATGGTGGGGGTCCACATCTCCAGGTCCATGATAGGGGTCCACATCTCCTGGTCCACAGTGGGAGTCCACATCTCCAGGCCCACGGTAGGGGTCTACATCTCCAGGTCCACAGTAGGTGTCCACATCTCCAGGTCCACAGTGGGGGTCCACATCTCCAGGTCCATGATAGGGGTCCACATCTCCAGGTCCATGGTAGGTGTCCACATCTCCAGGTTCATGGGAGAGGACCACAGTTCCAGGCTCACTGCAGACAACCACAGGTCCAAGCTCACCCAAGCACAGCTCCAGAGTCACAAGAGACAGGTGGAGTGAGTGCTTCCTTTCTGGTGATCAAGGATCTGGTTGGCTTTTTTGGTGTCTGCTGTTTTTGCATCTCCCAGCAGGGTCGGGGGAACAAGCAATGCAGCGTCTTACTGGAGTCATGCCTTGTATCCTCTTACTGAAACATGAAAGTCATTTCCCACTTACAACTCCCTGCTTTCACACACCCCAGGCGGGTCCTTGGGGAGCACAAGGCTGTGTCCAAGAGTCCCGAAACACTCCTCACCATCCTCGTTGTGGTCATTGCTGTCCACCATCTTTAGCCACTTACCCCCATAACCCTTCACATCTATGCCTCAATGGGCAAATAGCTGCCACTTCCCCCATTTCTTTGGCACCGCCTCCATCTTGGCTGATCAATTACTTCGTTCTACCTTGCCAAGTCCTCCTGAGTTTAGAATTTCGCGATCAATATAAAAGCACCGAAGCTTAGGACAATATTTTCCTGTGTGATAAGGTTCCTCACACCGTCCAGCACAGGCATTCAGTCTCTCAGGAGCTGGCACAACTTGAGCCCAAGGCCCACTGCCTGAGCCATGTCTCATTCCACCATCTTCTCTCCAAATAAATTTCTTCTTGAATAGAATATTGGACCTTTCGCAGAGCTATAAACTGAATAGGTTTAGAAAGAGATGACCTAGCAACTAATAGTGTGGTTTTAAAACATATCTCAGAATTTTCACACCAGTATCCCTAAAATTCCATGTTGCTTATTCACAATGAGTGGAAGTCCGGGAGCCATGGAGGGACCTTTCAGATGCCACCTGTTTCTGATACCACCTCTGCTCTGCTGCTAGGTAAGTACATTTGAACAGTTTCTTCAGCTTCTGCTACTTTTGTCTGCTCTTTTCACAATAACCCTGTTCTCCCTTATTTTCTCCTTTCCTGCTTATAATAAGCTAATTCTGTTAAAATTGAAATTATATATATATAGTTTTGCATTTAAATATAGTTCATAATTTAAAATGAATATTTGTTAATATATCTAAAATTATTAACCTCAATCACATACAGTTAACACATAATTATAATAATAGACAGATTACAACAATAGTAATTGTAAGATATTGTGCAAGATAATATAGCAATCTCGCTTCCAGCCCACAAAGAAATTCTCTAGGCAGTTGAAAAGCAAAATAAGATTGCAAAGAAATATTATGTGGCAGAGGCAAGATAATTACAACAGAGCTATTGCTTTGAGGGTTTAGAAGGAGAATTTTTGCTTTACCATGAAGAATTATTGACATTGTGGAAGAATGGAGATTCATATTCTCCTTTTAAATTTTTTATCTGCAGATAAGAAAACTATAAATTCATCATCCTTTTTTGCCTGAGAAAAAGACAGAATTTTGGAGGTAGATTTCACGCATCAAAGGTAAATGAAGTCTGAGACGAGCCGCCTGCTTGATGAGGAATCTGGTGGCTTGTCTGACAACAAAGCCCTCTCCCTTCTCACAGAGAAATGCCATCAGGATGCCGGGGAAATGGCTTGTTCTCCACTAGTAACTTCAAATCTCCTTAGGAATAACCAAGCAGGCTTCAAAATCAAAAGCACCAGTTGGCGTCATGTCCCTTAGCAAATTTTTTCTCCAGAAGTAAATAATTGTTACTGGCTGAAATGACATTGAGCTGAGACAAAATGGTCCTTGTGAGGCCCAGTGGGGTGCTAATGGTCAGATGGTATGTCCTTAACTCGCAGGGATGTGGAGCACTGAATCTTGTGCTTCTATTTGAAACACTTAGCTTTTCAATGGGGAGTGCTCAGAAGGAGATGAAAATTGAGCTGGCATCAGAATGAGCACAAAGACGGAAAATGGAGGCAAATTGGTGAGCAGCATCAGGCTGGGGACTGGGGCTTATTTTCTTCTTCTTTGTTACATTTGTGGGAATTTATTTTTGAAAATTTCTATAGTAAAGGGCCAGGCTCAATCAAGAACAATGGTGTGTTTAATGGTTAATAATCAGCAGCCATGCTGATAATCCATGTGTTTCAAATGGGGAGAAAACAGGAAAGGAAAAAAAAATAGAAAAGAAAAATTAAAAACAAAAGTTCACACAAAGCAGAGGCACAGGCTGGTCCAATAGCTGCCCCTCCCAGCCCCCATCAACGCTGGCCAGGACACAGCTTTTCTTAGTCTCATAGATTGGAGGTTGACACACTACATTATCTACACGTTTTGCAACTAGAAATTCCTTGGTTGGTTCAGAAGCCTTCACAGGAGCAATTGTATGATTCCTAGAGCTAGGTGTATGGGGGGGCATCCTTCAACTTAGCAAGTGACCCCCATTCTCATCACTATCTAACTGTGGTTCTCTTCTGTGTTTTGGTTGGTCCCAGCAGCTAATGAATTTCTAAGACGTCCAAGCCCATGAATGTGACCCCTTTTCAAGTTTATCTTCAGTGGAGTCCACAGAGATTGAGCTTCTCCCCAGAGGAGATAATAGTCCAAGGAAACAGGTATCTGTCCTCTTTCAGAATCTAAGCAACCTGACATGCTCACCCTGTTGTCAACTGGGTGAGCAATTCGGGCACAGAGGACCTTTGAAGAGGAGAGGCAGAGAGTCCTCAACTACTGTAAGGTGCCCAAATGGGACTGCACCTGTCCACAGGTACTTTTCATATCATTTATTCTTCCAAAAACTGTGGGAGGAGGAGATTTGTGCATTCTGTGAGTTAGGAAGACATGTATCCTTTCCCTGGATGCACAAACTGTGAACCTTAGACTGAACCCAGGCCCAGGGCTTTCTGCCTATGAAGAGTGGTACAGTTGATAGCTTTGCTGTGTTTTCTCTGAGTTATCCGGGATTCCAGCATACACCTGTCTGCTGTCCATTTTTTTAACTGGATTTGCTTCTGAAGTTTATTACTGCTTCAGGTGCTTGTTCAAGGATCAACTATTTGCACTTAAGAACTCTGGTGTAAGATGCTGTGAATTACTAGGTGTAAAGATGACAGTCAGAAAGGGGTGAAGACAAAAGAGCAGTGGGGGAAGGCTTCAGAAGAGTTCCATGAAGAAGGGCAATGTCCACAGTAGCAGGAAGATGAGGATCAGGAGAAAGATCACAGCTCTAGACAAAGGTAGACAGGCAGGTGAGGACGGGTGAGCCCCAAAATGCCGCCCCCCCCTTCAGAAAGCTTATGACTAGGGGTTTCTTTGTCTTTCTTTGAATGAAGCCTCCATGCTAAGGAGATGACTGGCACCCCCTCCAAGTCTCTCCATCTTTGCTTCCCATGGGAATTCATTTACTATAAGCAGTCTTTCATCTCTCACCTAGGCCAGAAATGACTGAGATTTGAAAGATCAGGATGAGATCTTCAAGTACAGCCTTTTTGACACATTTTTAAAATAGAGTTTTTAAAGCAAAGATGTTTTTAAAAGTCTTTACAGTGATGTTGGTGGGGACTGAGCCAAAACTACTATGATATTGAGAAAGTATGTGTCTGCTTGTGTATATGTGTTTGAGAAAGAGAGAGAAGCAAGAGAGAGAAGAGACAGATGAAAGAAAGAAAGAGAGAGAGAGAAAGAGAGAGAACAGAAAGATCTACAGGCTGTTTTTATTTAGATAAACCAGTGGGCCAAAATGCATGCATTACACATATATAAAAATGTCATAATGAAACATATTATTTTGTATAATTAATATATGCAAATTAAAAGGCACATGCATTAGTCTTTCAAGCTGTGCATCCCAGTGTATTAAGCAGTTCTTAACAGTTTTCCAGACAGAAGGCTATTAAAGAAGCAAGACACATTTCCTACAAACATGGGCACAGAGTGACTGAATATCTACCAGGACATAAGTGATGTGAAATGGCATCCTTTATCATATCTTCTTGCTTTAAAACATAATGAAATTTAAAGTATGCACTTAGCCAAACCCCACTCTTTAAACTTTTTCTATATTGTTCTGCAGAGAGGAAATGGGAGAATGAAACATTTTGAAAATCTACCAGGAATGATTTGGGGCATAATCAAAGGGCCTGTATTTGTAGCATGAAATAACCACACCCCCTTCTCACAGTGTGTTTTTACTAAGTTAGAACGTTAAGGTCTCACCCTGAAGTATCAAAGCTTGCTAAGGTAAATCTACAAAATGGCACCATAGAGAAACATACACAGTCCTGGAAACCTTAGCATATCTTTGGTCATTCCTAGAGCTCTGGACGGACTAAAGAGTTCATAACATAGAGGTGCTGTGTGATCCAAGGATAACCCTGTTCCTGCAGTCACATCAAATATCCCTACTTTGAGTTTAAAGCTAGAGTGGACCTGAGATCCTGGGAAGGATATTTTCATAAGAAATGCAAAGCTCTGTGAAAGTGGTTCAAAGTGACACAAGTTGGATGAGCTTATAGTGGTCAGAATCGTGTATCATCAGAGAACTCTGAGAGGGGTAATGAATGGCCTACACAAGTAGCATGGCAGGAAGGGCTATGTGGACCCCTTTTATGTTCACACATATACAATTCACGAGTTTAGTCCAGTTCGGTTGATTATTATCTGAATGCTTCTTTTGTCCCTAATACTCTGTTTCTTGATATAAAAAGAGATACTGTATTAGGGCTCTTCAGAGAAACAGAGGTAGGTAGGTAGGTAGATAGATGATAGATAAGTAGATAGGTAGATAGATAGATAGATAGATAGATGATAGATAGATACACAGATACATAGATACATGATAGGTAGATAGATGTTAGAGGATGATGAAGATAGATATATCAATAAATATGTATTATTGATAGATGTTATGTAGTTAGTTGCTAGATATATAAAGAGATGCTAAATACAAATATAGATAGATGATGATAGATAGATAGAAAGATAATAGATATTTGTTAGGGGGATTGGCTAACACAATAATGGTGGCTAAGAAGTTTCATGAAATTTAATATGCAACCTGGAGACTTACAGGTACAGATAGTATAACTGCAAGTCTAATGCATGAGAATCTAATATCAGCTCTAGAATTCAGAGCCCTAAGAACCTGAGGCTTTGATGTCTGAGGGCAAAAGTGATATGTATATTAATGGTTAAATTAATAGGATCTGTAATAGACTGGTCTAGGAGATGAGCCTCCAGGCACACCTGTGAGGGACTACTTAGATTAGATTACCCTCTGGGCTTTTCCATGAGTGATTATCTTTATTAGGTAAAGTGAGGTAGGAAAACCTACCTTAAATGAGGGCAGCCCCATTGCTTGGGCTTGGGTCATAGACTATATATGAAGGAGAGAGGTAACTGAGCATAACCATTCGTCACTCTCAGCTTCCTGGCTGGGGATTGCTTGTGGCCAGCTGGCTGGGGATTGCTTGTGGCCAGCTGCCACAGCACCTGCTGACTTGATTTCCCTGCCATGATGGATTACAGGCAGGAGCAGTGAGCCAGAACAAATCTTACTACATTAAGCTGCTTTTGTTAGGTTATTTTTATCTCTACAACAGGAAAACTCACTAAGACAGCCAGAGACAATGGAGGCACCAGCTCCTGCAAGGAGCATGAACTCTACTCCTCTTCCTCTTTTCTCTCTAGCCTAGGGCCTGAGCAGACTGGGTGTCATTGACCTACACTGAAGTGTATACCTTCTGTCCTCAGCCTACAAATTCAAATGCTCACCTCTTCAGGAAACACCCTCACAGATATTCCCCAGGGGATGCTCCATAGCTATCTAAATAGCCTCAACCCAGTGAAGTGGATACACTCCCTGCACTCAACACAAACGGACAAATGAGTATTGAGACAATGCTAATGTCAGGGATGTAAAATGGACTGTGGAATACAGGTTATGCTAATCTCTAGTGCTGTTTAGGTAAGATAAGAAATACATTCAAGCATAATTCATTCTTCACCTTGTTGGTTCTCTTACTCATTAAACACTGAATACCATGTTATTTTATCATGATCTATATTTGTTAGCTTTCTATTGGTGTCATAAATCACTAACCAAAGCCAACTTCGGGAAGAAAGGCTTTAGTTTATCCTACAGCTCCCAGATCACAGTTCATTACCAAGAGAAGTGAAGGCAGGAACTCAGGGCAGGAATGTGGAGTCAGGAGCTGAAGTACAGTCCTTGGAGGTATGCTGTCTACTGGCTTGCTTCCCTGGCCTTTGCTCCCCTGTTTTCTTATACAATAAAAGACCATCTAGCTGCCCAGGGCTGGCACCACCCACAGTGATCTGGGCCCTTACATATCATTCAAAGGATCAAGAAAATGCCTTACAGATATGCCCACAGGCTAATCCAATGGAGAAAATTCCTCGATTGAGGTTCCCTTTACCCAGATGTGTCAAGTTGACAATCGAAGCTATTCAGTACTCTACCCAAAGAACGTTTCTCACACTTACTGGTGGATTTCTTTGGATCCTTGTTAAAAACTGTATTCTAAGGTCTTGGGTACATGCATGGACTCAGAAATTGAATGCTCATAATGACCCAAGTGATTATAATGTAGACAGCTCCTTCATACTTTGGCAAATTCTCTGAAATAAGTCTAAATATCTTAGACTCTCGAGCCTTTCACAGAGACTGAAAGATTATGTCTACCTAGTACACATTCATTTAATGAACAAATAACTACCTAACTCTTGTATGCCAGACTTTATGCTGCAGTGTCAGAATGTAAAAGTCAGGAAGCCAGTGGACTAGGCAGTCTCAAGATAAAATGTCTGTGTATAGTGCTGCCTGTGTCAATGGTTTGTTTCACAGATGTTGCCTCTTAAGTAAGCACCATGGGAAAAATGGAAGTACAATGTGTCAAAGGTTCCAAGGTGGAGGTAACCACAAAACCAGTGGAGTGCACAGGAGCCCGAGTAACAGCAGAAAATATTTGCACAGCTTATATGTAATAAAAGGGATTAAAATGGAGAATATATACAGAAATCAATGACAACAACAAATTGGTTAAACATGAACAAGCACATATGTGCTTGTGATAGCATAAGACCTGTGCGATCCCACACCAGACAAGACCCAGCACAAACGGGGAAGGTAGGTAGGAAGCCCCAGGCCTAGCCGAAGATCTACTGACAGTTACTAACTACCCAGAGGAGAGTGAATCAGTTTTCCTTACTGGTGTGAAGCCTGTGAGGTTGACCACACTTCAAAGGATAGGCCCACACCCAGGAGGATTAGAGGAACACAGATTAGACTTGGAAGCTATTTAAAATAAAAGACAAATAATAAGAGAGGACATGAAGTAGGGGCTGCATGGTAGAAGATAGCGGTGTAGATAGGGAGTGAATCCGAGTACAGTCAAAATACAATAGATGGTCATTAGAGAGATGCAAACCGACAGATCAAAGCCACCACAGTGAGAGGCCATCTTACACTGCTGGGTGGGTTAACAGAAGAAGACTGAAGACAAAAAGGGGCCAGGGACATGGTCCAGAGGGTAAAGGCCTTCACCTCACAAGCCTGCTTACCTGAGCTCCATCCCTAGAACTCATATAACTGTGGAAAAGGAGAACCAGTTCCACAGAGCTGTCCTCTGCCTCCATGTGTGTGCTGCAGCGTGAGCATGCCCACACACATGCATTATAGATGCAGACAAAATAATAGTGAGCTTTTAATTTATTTTACTTGAAAAAGGTAAAACAGAAGAAACTAGAAACAGCAAAAGGAGGAGAAATTGTAGGTCTTGTCTGTTACTGGCAGAAGCAGAGTGTTCTGTCATTTTGAAAAAGCATTTTGTTGATTTCTCAAAAAATTATGCTATTTTTTTCCATATAATTATGGATATATATTCAAAAGAACTTAAAAGAGAGAATCGGAAAGATATCGTACACTAATATTAATAGCAGGAAATTTTCTAATATCTAAATGTGTAAAAATTTAAATACCCACCAATTGACAAAAAGATCAATGAAATGTGATTTATAAACCCAATGAGAGTTTATTTAGACTTCGGAGGAAGAAAACTCCACACATACTGTGTCAAACTTGACAACGTTATGCTAAGTGAAATAAGAAGATACAAAAGGATAGGTAGTGGACGAGTCTGCTTCTATCATGTACCTAAAAGTATGGAATTTATCGAGACAGGAAGTAGGGTCCTGCATGCCAGCAGCTAGAAGGAGGAAAAGGAGGTGGAGGACAGAGATGGGGAGGATGGACAAGCTCTGTAGTCGCTGATGATTGTACAAGCTTGCAAATAGTTAACGGCATTAGACTGAACACTTAAATATGATGTAGAGAAGACTGGGGATTGGCTGTGAGTAAAGCTGGATGTGATAGCTTACATATGTGATTGCAGAACTCCATCCTGCTGTGACATGGGAAAAGAAGACCAGAGGATGCTGGACGTTTGGAGGCCAGCCAGCCAGCTACCCTGGCAGACAAAGTAGTGAGCAACAGATCCTATCTCAAACAAGGTAGAAAACCGACAGGTGAGGTTTTCAAATGGCATTCACAAGCGCTCCATAGCAGGTATAGACCTGCATTCACATGCCCACATGCACGTAGACACAGACAAAAGATGTGCACACATGCATGGGTACACACACACACACACACACACACACACACACACACACAATGGGAGGGAGAGAGACCAAGAGGTGGATTGATTGCAGCTAGAGAGGACATCTTCAGTGGAGTTAGTGTTGTGAGTATAAGCTGCTCGGAAGCCATGTTGAAAACGTTCCATAGTCTGAGGTGGATTTTCCCGCAGGCACTAGAAAGCCACTGGTGTGCTCAGCAAGGGGAGAATCTCGTTTAATTTTTCTGATTTGAATAAATTATTATGAATGAACTAAAACAAGTGGGCAGCAGGAAGGTCAATAATGTCTCCTTCAATCACCAAAGCCAGTCTGCAATTTGTGCCAGGGTGCTGGCACTCTGGGGCTAGGAATGAAGGGACAGATGGAGGGAAGGCATTTAGGAGGTAGGTCTGGCTGAGCTTACCCAACCCATGGTCTTATTTTGAGAATTTCCCAAAGACACTCCCCAGTTTAATCCTCTGATTGTTAGTCTCTCACATGCTGGACTACGTGTGTATCATTATCTTATCATGGCTCTCCTGAGAGGGGAACAAAACTCAGGATCAATTGTCATCCGCTTGGCTTCCTGGGCCATAGAGGTTATGAAGGTGGAACAGATTTACAGTGATCTTGACAATTGCTGAAGCTTGCTCATTACCTCTGATAAGGACGCGTGGGATGGCCCAGCAAGCAGGAGGAGTCTAATGAGCCCTCAGAGGGCAACCCTCTGGGTTTTCCCTGGACAGCCAAACAGCTCTGCCTCAGACATTTTTCTTCACTTGATTCAGGCAGGGCCTCAGACAATCTGCTCCAAGCTTTGTGAAGACTCCCAGAGCTCACACGAGCTCTCAGCTGCTGCTCTGCCTGGATCCCTCCTTGCAGGGCTTGTCAGTGCATCACTGTGAGCTGCTGTACTTTTGTCATAGATGATGCAAGACTCTGTGTGATGTGGCAGTAAAGCCCAGGGCTCATTACTGGTTTGCAAAATGGCCCAGTTGTTCTACCTTGCACCCTGCTTCTCTTGTGTCTGCTGTGATGCCCAACTTCTTGCCTTCAATACATAGGCCATTGTGTCTCCCACTCTCATGCACTGTAGAACCCACGAGACAGGTCCTCTGGCTTCTCTCGGAACCCTCAAGGAGACTTCCCACTGTTGATCGGTGAGGCCCACCAGCCAAACTAAGGGAACTCATAAGTCTGACTCTCAGCCTGAGGTATGGACTTCTATCACAGTGGACCTGCCTAGGGATAGGATCCATCCCACTTTAACAACTATCTTTCCTCTACTCAATTCAGCAAGCATCGAAGGGGACAGGGCAGGAGGAGAGAGACTCCCTGTTCTGGGGCTGACAGATAAGTCAATAAAGGAAGCCACTCTAATTGTCTAGATGTCTGTTACCTAAATTAGTGCACAGCAGTAAAACCAAGTGGTTACAGGAATGTAAACTTATGTAACTTCTAAAGAGAGGACAAGATCGATTCCAGGACAGAGATGGAGGAATAAAAATATTGATTAGTGAGGATGTGAGAAGAATGGATCCAACAGTTTTTTTTATATTGTTATTTATTATGTGTGCCTGTGGGGCAGAAGCATGTGTGTGCCCCAGCGTGTGCATGGAGGTCTGTTGCAGATACTCCTCCCCTGAGTACTCGCACATGTGTGTGCCACAACATGTGTGTAGAGGTCCGTTGCAGATACTCCTCTCTGAGTACTCGCACATGCGGTGTCCTGCCTCTGCCACCCATGGCTCCCAAGGTGAAACAAGGATCCTATTTCTCTGTTTTCCTCATAAGTATTAATCAAAGTTAATCTAGTCAGGGAATAGACTGTAGTTCCTTTAAACTTGTCTATTTTTCTAATGAATTTCTTTTTGTCTTTTTGAGACAGGGTCTCCCTATAGCCCCAGCCATCCTGGAACTCACTCTCTAGACCAGGCTGGCCTTGAACTCAAGAGATCCACCTGCCTCTGCCTCCCGAGTGCTAGGATTAAAGGGGTGTGCCACCATGCCTGGTAATGAATTTCTTACTTACTCCTGTGTTCTAACTTGCTTCATAATACCTAACGAATGTTGGGTTATCTGTTGGATGTTTTGGGTGACACAGATGGCACCATCTTCCCACATAAAGGGCTGCTCTTACCTGTCCTCACATGAGATAGACTGTGACCACTTTCATAAAGCCTCTTGATTGTAGGCATCCTGGACAACAAGTTTCATCAGCCTTGCTTTATTTAAAGTGTGCAGACCCCTAGGCTAACCCCTGTAAGTTTCTAGGTCAGAGCTTTCTATATTCCTCAGGAACCTCCACCCATAAGCCTCAGACTCTGATCTTTGTATTGTCAGTAAAGACAAAGTAGAGAAAAATTCTACTCTCCTTTCCCAAGACTTCCTGCCTGGTACTTTATAGGGTCTTGCCCTATGCTTTTTCCTTAGTGTGATAAAACTGAAGCCATGCAAGAATCTACCTTTTAATTTTCAGCTCTTAAAGTTTGCCAAAATCTCTATTGAATTTCCTGTCCCTCAGCATCAGTCCTCTGAGTGGCCCAATCCAAGATGGCTCAGCCTGAGGCTCTATGAACAGACTGGGCAATTGCTGCCCAGGGGAAATATCTGTGGAGCCTGCGCTCCATCCCTGCAGATTCTCACTCTGCTGAAATCATGGCCCTTCGAGATGCCATTGCCTGTGCAGTTCTCTAATTGCTTTAAGACGCTTCGACTTCTGTTAAGCTCCCATGCATTGCAGCAGAACCTCTGCTCTCCCTCAGACAATTACATCTCACTCAGAATGTGTCCTGGCATTATATCCCATGCTTTAGGGATTCTCAGCCCTTTAGGGGATGAAGGTAGGCTGATTAGCCCTAACCAGATCATTTCATCATCCTGGATACTACCCACCACAACTATTAAAACTTGACTTATCAGGGGTTGGAGAGATGGTTCCACTCTTTAAATGTTTTTTTTTTAACCTATTTTTTATTTATTTCTGTATGTGTATGAATGTACTGTCTGCATGCAAGTTTGTGCACCCATGTCGTGCAATGCCGCGGAGGTCAGAAGAGGGTATCGGATTCCCCTGGAACTGGAGTTCTCCTGGAATTGGAGTTTCAGACGGTTCTCAGCCACCATGTGGGTGCTGGGGATCGAACCCGGGTCCTCTGTAAGAGCGGTCAGCGCTCTTAACCGCTAGGCCATCTCTCCAGCCCCGATGGCTCCACACTTTAAAGAACTTGCTATTCTTGCAGAGGACCTAAGTTTGGTTTCTATCACCCACTTTGGACTGTTACAAGTTCCAGGAACTCCAGTTCTAGGGAATCCAATGCTCTCTTTTGACCTCTGAGGGCACTGTACTGGCATGCACATACCCGACACAGACATGTACAAGTACACACGATAAAAAAATAAATAACTAATATAATACTTGTATATAAAATCCTCAAAAAATAAAGAAATATACAAAAATAAATATTTTTAAAAACGTGACTTACCAGCATGCAGTGTATAGTATATGTTTGTCTTTATTTATTTCCTCTAACCCCAGCCTCCTCCCTCTCAGAGTGCTGCATTCATTCTTTTCTACTTAGAGTTCAACCTTGAGCTTTCGTGCAGCACAGGAAAGGATACGCGTTTTCAAATGAAAGTGAAGAATCTACTTTATGCTTAGTGACCACACGTTCCATCCGGTCCTCCTTATCTTGGTCATAAGAATGTCACTTCAGGAATTCCTACAAATTTCAGTGCAATAGGCACTGCTGAGCTCGGGGTTTGTGGATCCATAAAGAAGGAACAAATGGTCTTTCAAAGGAAGATAGCCAGCCCCATCATGGTGTAATCCCAGGGCAGATGATCTGCTTGCTTAATTTCCCCACAATTATTTTATCTTATATTGAATTTCTTACCCTTTCTTACCAAATCATACAATATATAACATAAACACTAAAATAAGAGCCACACAGAGTTGTTTGATAAGGATTCCTACTCGATTCTGAGCATGAAGTCAGTCTCTGCCGTGGTGAGCACTGCATTGGCCTGGTGTTTGGGTGGATGGTTCTCAACACTTATGGCGTAGCTGAAGTTTAGGGAAGCCCACTGAGTCTGGATCAAATGATTGATACCTTTAACAAAATCGACAGTATTCTTTCTGTTTCAGAATTTAAGGGGGTAAGGTAGGGAGGGGGGTAAGGTAGGGAGACGGGAAAGGCACAGCATTCAGGAGGCAGTCTATGAACCTGAGTGTCTCCCACCATGAGCCTGTACTGTTCAGTGTTCCACATACAATCATCCCTGCCACAAAATGAATCCCTTCTTTTCTTTCTTTTTTCAATATCACTAAGAGATAGACTTGTTGTGCTCATGTGTCTACAGCAACATGCTAGACAAAAACTGAGGAGCAAGAAAAATGGCAAACAGTAAACGCATAAGCAGATCATGCTATAGAACAGAATATTATTCCTTAATACAGAGAGATGCACTATCAATCCATTAAAACAAATTGGAGCACTCTAAGCATTAGAGATTGGAGAACTTTTAAAGCATTATTTCTGGGTTTTATTTTTATTTTTGCGTGTGTGTATGGATGTATAACACATATGTGTGGGTTTCCCATGGAGGCATTGTAACCCCCTGCAGATGCAGGCAGTCATCAGCCACCGGAAGTAGGTGCTGGGACCCAAACTCGTGTCTTCCAAAGGAACATCGAGTCCTTATAACCACCAAGCATTAATTCTAAGGGAAAGAAGCCTACCAGAAAAGAATACATATAGTAAGATTCCTATAATTAGTATTTCCAAGAAAAAAGGAAAGTTGTGCAGATACCGAAGAAAATCAGAGGCTGCCAGAGCTGGGGAAGGAAATGGTGAACAGAACAGAAGCTCAGGACAGTGAGGCTTCTCCATGCGGAGAATTCACTGTGAATTCGTCAAACTGCAAAGGAGGCACACCACCGGAGCGAACTGCAGCACTAAGTATGCTGCATAGTAAACAATAACATCAACTTGGACTCATCATTTGTAAAAAATGTAGCACCATATTATGATTCATTCAAACCAGTTATTAGGGGGTAGGGTAGATATACCGCAACTCTTTCTCCTTTCTGTTAAGTCTAAGAGTTCTCCCAGGATAAAAGTCTACAAATTTAAAAACATAAGACATTAAATTTGTCTTCAAAAATTTGCAATCCAGTTCAATAAATGACCACCATTCAGCTGTTTAACAAGATTGTGGTCAAGAATGGGCTGTAAAAACTGAAATTTTTAGTCATATGTAGTAACTGAAATAGATACATCATTGTACTTTCCCTTAAAAGGTGCTTATTTTTATTTCTTGAAATTTAATGTAACTGAGGCATTCAAATTCTCATGGGTGTGCCATAGAAAGTCTTTGAATATTTCTCAGATAAAAAACGTTCTTGCCAGCTCCATCAAATAGATCTTTACAGTCTTGATTGTCCTGGTCTCTGCAGTTCTCAAAAAAGCTTTCCTTGCTACACTGTGCTCAATACCTGGCTTGGGTAGATACCTACCTCTGTCTCAGACAATACCCATTCTGATTTTCAGTATGCTGGCCATAAAAGACTATGCACGTTCTTAGTAACAGAACTGAATACAAGCCATGTGAAGTCCTGTCTGAGAGCATGAGTTCCATATCTCCCTTATAAATCGGATTATGTCCATCTGTGAAAAATAATATTCATGCATAATTGTTCAACTATATGCAGCCCATCCATTTTCTAGAATTTTTACATTTATGTTTTCAAATCAAATACCATCATTTTGGCCTCTTGTGAAATAACTTTGTCCAACTTCCTGTTAAGTTTCGGACCACTGACCCACAGAGGAAGGAATTAAAATCATTGCCTCTTAACAAACCTATGGTATCTATAGTGAGAGAATTGTTCAGGATGGGCAACTTTCTTTCAAAGTATAGCAACTCATCAAAGAAATGTTTTTCATGTTTTAACCCCATGAACTTCTAGTGAACAATGTATTTTATCCACATTCTCAAAACTTCTGTAAATAATTCCCTTTTATGTCCTATGAAGATAAAAATAAAATTTCTTGAATATTTCTAGTGATCAAATATATACAACACAGGCATATGCTAAACTGTGAGTCTATTTTCAATCTTTTCTGTCTTTCTTGTGTATATTACTTCAGCAAAGCATATTTAACCAAGTGATTTTCTTTCATGTGTTTTATAAATAACAGAATTTATAATTCTCTCTATTACTGAGACAAATAGTTACTTTTCTTTATACTTATTCATTTTTTTTTTTTTTGTCTTTTTGAGACAGGGTCTCCCTTTAGTCCCAGCTGGCCTGGAGCTCACTATGTAGACCAGGCGGGCCTTGAACTCACAGAGATCCGCCTGCCTCTGCCTCCCGAGTGCTAGGATTAAAGGCGTGTGCCACCAAGCCTGGCATTCTTTATACTTATTTTTAAGATCAATTACATGTAATGTTGAAACTGAAAGATGTCTGCAGGTCTGTCTTCTCTTCCAGCTGAACACTTCAGTTTTGCAAAAGGTTTGCCATCCCTGCTGCTTCTAATGAAGTTAAACTCAGGATTCACCCAAGTATATTAGCTCTGAAGTGTTCAAGCATATAACAAACTCTTGACACTACGTAGAACACAGAGCACAGTGTGCAGGGGAATTGGTACAAAATGGGTGGGGTCAAGATTTTAAAGAAAGTGTGCTCCAGAAACATAGATGCTAAACATGTCAATTTATCAGAGAAAAAGACCTCAAATACACACGATATAAATCTGAAGATGTTATACATTTTACATACTTTATTATTTTTATTTTATGTGTTAGTGTATTGCCTGCATGTGTATAAATGCACCTGTGTCATGCATGAGGGGGTCAGAAGATGGTGTTGGATTTCCCTGGAACTGGAGTTATGGATGGTCATTAGCCACCATGTGGGTCCTCTGTAAGAGCAGCCAGTGCTCTAAATCCCTGAGCAATCTCTCCAGTTCCTGAAGATTATATTTTAACTGAAATTATAGAAACAGACTTGGAGAATCAATAAACTAGTTGATTAACTTACTGTGAGATTATTTAAATACTTTGAAAAACCATTGCTTTGAGTATTAACTTTTTATTATGATACCCCCCCAGTCAAGAAATAGTCCCAAATATAGAATCCAAAGATTCAGCTTATATTATCTGAGAAAGTGAGTTTGGCATTTTTCTCTGCTTTTTATCTATATTTTGACAATTTCACACACACACACACACACACACACACACACACACGTATTGGTATTGCAATCACTTTCACCTCCATCACCTTCTGTGTTCTCCCCTTCCACACCTGATGAAACTCTTCTTCCCAGCAAGCCCCTCACACTTTTATCTCTCTTCTGTGTGTAGGTCTTATAGAGGGAATATACTATTTTTTGGTCTTTTCGAGACAGGGTCTCCCTATAGCCCCAGCTGTCCTGGAACTCACTCTGTAGACCAGGCTGGCCTTGAACTCACAAAAATCCGCCTGCCTCTGTCTCCCGAGTGCTAGGATTAAAGGTGTGTGCCACCACACCCGGGATGTACTTTTAAGGCCACGTATTTCCTTTGTCATATTTAACTTTCTGTAAATCCAAGAGTTTGTGAAAAATCTATCTCAGGTTGCATGAATTGGTACAGGATAGACAGAATCCTAGAAACCAAGATTTCCAAATCTCCTTTATCTCCTGGAGAAATTTACCATGCTTGCAAATTATTCCTTGCCCAAATCTAAGTGACTGATCCAAATTACTACTGGTTTATTTTCCTCATGACGCTATGCTGGCATCTAACAGATAGCTTTCCACACCCCCTGCAAGTTGGTTCTGCTAGCCTAGGGCTCCTAAAAGGCGAAGGCAGAGGGGAGCCACCTTACCCCAGGATTCTTCAAGGCTGAAATGACCACCTGACCTCTGCTAAAGCCCATTGGACACATTCCCACCTAAGTGCCGAGAAGTTTTGGGAAAATGGTCCTCTACTGGCCAGCTGCTTCTCAGAAAGCTTGCATTCTGGCAAGAGAGTCTGAATCTCTAATACCAGGGGACAGTTATGCTGCAGCAAAAGCTGAAAGAAGGAAAGCAATGTGATAGTCACATGGACAGAAGCTACAACTAGAGATAGAGAAGGAAAGAGGGAGAAGGAAGAAGGGAAAATTTTGTCTTCAAAAGGAGAGATAAATCAGTTAGACAAAAGAGCAATCAGAATTGTGTTTTCTAGCAAAAAGCCATTTTGTTTTTTGGTAATCAAAGTTTAGAGAAAGCAAGGATGTAAACTGGAAATTAAAATTTTATTTTCAACACTGGATAGATGGCTCAGCCATCAAGAGCAAGGGTTGCTCTTTTTGAGAACCTGGATTTGATTCCCAGGACATACATGGCAACTAACAACCATCTGTAACTTCAGTTCCAGGGGAATCGATGACTTCTCCTGGCTTCTCTGGGCATTGAATGTATGTGGTACACTTACATGTATCCAGGCAAAACACTTGTACACATACAATAAATAAATAACTTAAAATTGTATTTTCTAGAAAGACAGTATTTCATTTTGAGGGGATGTTTTTAAAGGAAATAGGAGTGAAAGAGATAAAATAGAAAACAAAATTGTATTTTCCAGCAAATGTAAGATGCCACAGGAGATCTGTATGATCTGTGTCCTGCTAAGAAAGAAGCATGGTGCTCATGATGTCGCAGAGCGCTGCTTTTTCAATGCTGTCAGCCATTGGCACACCACTCATTGTGATTGATCAAAGAAATGTGCCCAACTTTCACAGGTGAAATCCAGCATAAGGACTTTCAGGAAGCTTTCATATAAGGGTTTCACTTCCTCCTGGGGCAAAGTATTGGGTCCTGCTACTAGTTATTAAAACCGAGGGAGGGGACCTGGCCCAAGACCTTTTTTTTCCATACATATTATTTCATTCCAATTTAGACATATTCCCCTCTTCCTGACCCCACCCCACCCCAGTTCATGCCTTCTGCCATATATGTCTTGCATCTTTCTCTCAGTCTTTCCAAAGTTTTTCACTGCAGAGGCTTGTTGTTTTAGGCAGAATTTAACTGTATCAGTCAGTTCTTTGACCCAATGTTGTTGTTCCCTCCCATTTTTATTGCTCCAACATATGCCTATATAACCAACCAGCACGTATGTTTCAAAATTATGACCTCTGAGGATAAGCTGTATTTTAATTCCAAACATATTTAACCATTCACATTTTACCCCTTTAATTTTATATTACACTAAGATATGAATACCGACCTTCCACCCATATACAGTAATTACAGAGTCTGAAAATAAGTGGTAGGTTAATTCTAGAGTCCATCAAGAAATGCACATTATAGCAGCACAATTGCTGTTATAATGAAATATAACAATAATGTGGTTCAGCTTGCCTTTCAACTGGGGATTTGTGTTAGTATCCACAAATGAGAGTAGCCATTTTTGGAATTCACATTTTCCCCTTTAATTTTATATTACTCAAACATATGCATACATACCTTCTCCCCATATACCACAATTACAAAGTCTGAAAATAAGTTACAGGTTCATTCTAGATCCCATTAAGGTATTCACATTATAATGGTACAGTTGCTTTCATGTAAAATAAAATATATATATATATTGCTCAGTTTGCCTTACTACTAGGTATTTGGTGCTAGCATCCACAGATGAGGGATACCATTTGTCATTTGTTTTTCTGGGACTGTGTTACTCCATTTAGCATAATGTCTTCTAGTTCCATCCATTTACTTGCAAAGTTCATTATGTCATCTTTCTTTACTGCTGCATAGAACTCCATTGTGTAGATGCACCACATTTTCTCTACCCATTCATTGGTTGAGGGCCATTTGGGTTGATTTCAGCTCTTTGTTATTGTGAAGAGAGCTGCAATAAATGTGCATGTATCTTTGCAGTAGGATGAATCTTGTGGGTATGTACCCAAGAGTAGTATGGATGGGTCAGGTGGTGGCTCATTTTGAGTTTTTAAGAGTTCTCCACACTGCTTTCCATAGTGGTTGTATGAGTTTACATTTCCAACAGCAGTGGATGAGTGTTCCCCTTTCCCTCCATCCTCTCCAGCATTTGGTGTCCTTTGTTTTCATGATTTTAGCCAGTTTTATCGGAGTGAGATGCTATCTTAAAGTGGTTTTAATTTGTGTTTCCTTAATTATTAATGATGTGGAACACTTTTAAAGATGTTTCTCGGCCATTTTTATTTCCTCACTTGTGAAGTCTCTGTTCAGCTCTTTACTCCATGTCTTGAGTGGGTCATTTATTTTCTTATGTCTTTGTTTTTTGAGTAATTTATATATTCTGGATGTTAATGCTCTGTCAGATGTATCACTGGTAAAGGTTTCCTCCCACTCTTTGGGATTTCTCTTCACTTCATTGATTGTTTTGAGTTTAAGGAGGTCCCACTTTTCAATTGTTGATCTTATTTCCTGCAAATGTGTTGTTTGATTTAGAAAGTCTTTTCCTATGCCTGTGTCTTGTAGGTTGCTGCCAACGTTGTATCACCTTCAGAGTTTCAGGCTTCACATTGAGGTCTTTGATACATTTGGAGTTGATATTTGTACAAGGTGAGAGGTAGGGGTTTAATTTTATCCTACAAATGGTGATCCAGTTTTGCCAGCACCATTTGCTGAAGATGCTCTCTTTGCTCCACTGAGTCTTTTTGGATCCTTTGTCAAATATGAAGTAACTGAAATTGTATGAACTCAAGTTTGGATCTTTAGTTTTGTTCCATTGGTCTACAGATCTGTTTTTGTGCCAGTACCAGGCTGTTTTTATGGCTATAGCCCTGTAATATAGCTTGAAGTCTGGGATAGAGATCCCCTCTGTATTGCACTCTTCACTCAGGGTTGCTTTGGTTATTTGGGGTCTTTTGTTTTTCCATATGAATTTAAGGATTTTTCCAAGTCAGTGAAGAAACTCTTACAGATTTTAATTGGGATTGCATTGAATCTGTATATTAATTTGGGTAGTATGTACATTTTTACTATATTGATTTTTCCAATCCATGAGCATGGGAGATCTTTCCATCTTCTGATGTCTTCTTCAATCTCCTTCTTCAGGGGTTTAAAATTTTAGTTGTAGAGATCTTTGGTGTCTTTGGTTAAGTTTGTTCCTAGGTATTTTATTGTTTTTGTGGCTACTGTGAGTAGGAAGGGTCTTCTTGTATTCCTTCTCCAGTTGCTTGTTGTTGGTGTAAAGAAAGGCTACTGATTTTTTTCAGGTTAATTTTGTATCCCACCACTTTACTGAAATTCTTAATCATTTCTAGGAGTTTTCTGGTACAGGTTTTAGCATCCCTTAGGTAAACTATCATATCATCTGCAAAGAGGGATAGTTTGACTTCCTCTTTTCCAATTAGTACTCCTTTAATTTCCCTTTCTTGCCTTATTGCCCTGGCAAGCACTATATTGAAGAGGAGACAGGCTTGCCATGTTCCTGCCTTTAAGGGGAATGCTTCTAACCTTTCTCCATTTAGGATGATGTTGGCTGTGGGTTTGTTGTATATGGCTTTGATTACATTAAAGAATGTTCCCTCCAGTCCAATTCCCTCTAGGACTTTAAGCATGAAGGGATGCTGAATTTTGTTGAAGGCTTTTTCTGCATCAATTGAGATGATCGTGTGGTTTTTGTCTTTCAGTCCATTTATGTGTTTTATGATATTTATTGATTTACGTATGCTGAACCATCCCTGCATCTCTGGCATGAATCCAATTTAGTTATGATGGACGATCTTTTTGATGTGAGTCTGTACGAAGTTTGCAAGTATTTTGTTGAAAATTTTTACATCTATGTTCATTAATGAGATGGTCTATAGTTTTCTTTTTTGGTTGTATCTGTCTGGTTTTGGTATTAGAGTGATGTTGGCTTCATAGAAGGAATTTGGGAGATTTCCCTCTGCTTATATCCTTCTGAAAAGTTTTAGTAATAATGGTTGTAATTCCTCTTTAAATGTTTTATAGAATTCTGTCATGAAACCATCTGGGCCTAGGGTTTTTTAGTTGGGAGGTTTACTATTAGATTTCAACTTCCTCATATATTATGGGTCTGTTTAAGCTGCCAATCTCTTCTTAGTTAAGCTTTCAGGAATTCCAGGATTTCAAATATTCATCCATTTCTCTTAGGTTTTCAAATTTAGTAGAGTATAGGTTTTTGAAGTATTCTTGTATGATTGTCTGGATCTTTGTTGTGATGTTTCCCTTTTCATCACAAATACTTTCTTTTGGTTAACTGGGCTAGGGAATCTATCTATCTTGTTTATCCTTTCAAAGAACCAGCTTTTGGATTCATTTATTCTTTGTATTGTTTTTTGTTTGTTTGTTTCTATTTCATTGATTTCTCCTCTGATTTTTGTGATTTCTTCCTGACTGTTGGATTTAGGGTTCATTTGTTGTTGTCCCTCAAGTGTTTTTATTTGCAGTGTTAGTTCATTTATTTGTCCTCTTTCTGCTCTCTCTTCTGTTACTTTGTGTTCTGTGTCACCTCCTCTGTTCCACCAGGATGGCCCCAAAGGGGGTGGACAGCACTGGATTTTGCCTGCTCAATCCTGTTACTGCCATGATGACCATAGAGCCTTAACCAATCTGGTCTGGAAGTTGGAGCAGCTCCAGAGACCCTGCACCTGAAGTGATGGGGCTAGGATGGTCCTGGAACCCTGGGCTGTAACAGGGCTCCAACTGTCCTGGAATCCTGCACCAGAGGCCTGCTCTGTCACTGTCTCTGCACCAGAAGCAAAGGTACTAGGATGGTCCTGGAACCCTGCATTGGAAGTGACAGGGCTCAGAGGCTCTTGGAACCCTGAGCTGGAAGCAGTGGAGCTGGGATGGTCCTGGAACCCGCCTGCCAAGAATCCTTGCCTGTCAGTCACCCTGCACTGGAAATGACTGGGCTGGAATGGTCCTGGGACCCTGGGCTGGAAGCAACAAGTCTCCGATGGTCTTGTTTTAAAGTCTTTTAAGTTTTGTCCTTTTCTTTAAGTCTATGAATATATTGTCAATTTTTACAAGTGTTATACAAAAATATTTCAACTTCCAAATACCCACCAACTTAAATCATCAAATACATGAATCAAAAACATACCCAGTCATATATATATATATATATATATATATATATATATATATATATATACTATGTCTCATCTAAAAGCAAGGGATACAAGGACTTCACATAGCCCATCAAAACCCCTTCTTCCTTTAAACACTTCCTATAGTTCAGTGCTCTATATTTAAATTTTCTACAGTGAATAAGCAAATGCCATCTCCTTAATCATTTAACATGTTAATTTCTTGTCTTTTTAATACGGAGAATTTAGACTTGAATTCAGCTTAATTTTTAGATTATGTATGGTAACCAAGAGAGGAACATTAAAAGCCTATTGCCACTAACATGGCAACTTTGTAATTCTATGAATAGAGGATACTGCTGCTGTTATTATAGAGACTATTAAAATCCAAACAATTGTGCCATCAATCAATAAACATATTTTTCTGAATGTATACAAAATGAATATGAACTTATTATAACCATATGGGCTCCACAGGTCAAAATCATTATAGTTCTCTGTCCTCGGGAGAGATGAATTTCTTGGTGATAGAACAAATGCTTATAAATCCTGCATTCTTATTTTGTTGCCAAAATATGCTATTATCACTCAGATTAATCAGATCTTAGCTCATCACAACAATATTAGTCAGCATCCAAGCACATTATCATAATAAATACATTGCTATATAAATCTTCCAAGATGCCTTTCCAGTATCAGAATGGTTCAGGGTTGTAAGAGTCCTTAGAAACATCTGACAGAGCACAGTCCCCACCCAGTGTTTCTATCCCTCCCATCTGTCTATGCTCTGAGTTTAGTTAGCCACAGTTTGGAGCTTTCAAAAAATGGGAACTTGCTATTTCTATGAGCAGCTCATTTTGTAGTTGAATAATCTGAATTCCTATCTTCTTTCACTCATTCTTGTATGATGATCCCAAATGACTATTAAGCAAGAAAGCTTATAAGAAGAGCTTTGAGATTCTATTCTCATTGGCTCTCCTTGGGCCTTGGCCCCATCCAGGAGCCAGGAAGGACCTGACTAGCTTGGGTGGGTTACCTAAATCTTGCTATGCCCATCCCCCTGTGTTGAGGCCATGTCTAGTTTTTCCACTCCTCCAGAGCTCAAGCCTTCTCTGCTAGCCAGTAAGAACCAGCACATCTTGTGCCCCTCAGCTCCCCTTGGACATTGACCTGTCCAGCTAAGGCTGCTAGAGAGCTTCTGTCTAGATGGGAAAGATAGCCAGATCCCATCATGCAGGGCCACCATTTCCCTGTTCTTTGCTTAGAAGAACCCCACTTGATACCCATCATCTCAGCTTGGATCTAGATCCATACTCACTCCTGGGGAGCTCTTGACTAGACTGCCTGAATCCATCTGGTCCCTGTGATAAAAAATAAAAAAAATGAAGTTGAACCTCAGACCAACTATTCATACCAGATCAGGAAACAATGAAGCTAAATCAAAAATATAAACAAAGCTAACCTTCAGTTCAACAAAAGCAAGCTTGAGTTTCATGGCAAAAACACAACCAACAAAAGAAATTTACATGCCAGGATCACAAAAAAAATACAAATAATATGAAAAACCAAAGTAATATGTCCCCACCAAATCCCACCCTTTTAAAATGAGCTACTAAGTTATTCTCCCAAGACACATAACCCCAAAGCACAAAATGTAATAGGACAATCATATCACGATCAAAGAATTCAAATAATTTAAAGAACATGCCAACAAACACCTCAAAGAACTCAAGGAGGATAGAGATAAACCCATAACTGAAGCTTGAGAAAATACAAATATATGAATGAAATGACAAAGACCATTCAGGATTTGAAAAGTGAAATCAAAAAAGATAAAAATATTGAAGAAAACTCAGGCTGAAATGAAGATGGAATTGAAAAACTCAACAAGCCAATTTTAAATTTTAGGAAAAAGCCTCGCCAACAGAATGAATGAGATGGAAAACAGAATATCAAGACTAGAAAATAAAATTGAAGACTTAGACTGCTCAACTAAAGAATATGAAAAAATTAAAATACATGAATGGAATCTGAAGGAAATGTGAGGCACTACAAAGACAAATTTATACATCATAGGCATCAAGGAAGAAGAATGCCAGGTAAATTGCATTGACCAGATATTCAATAGGATTGTAGAACATAGATGCAAAATATTCTCAACGAAATACTTGAAAACTATATACAGACACACATCAAAAAAATCATCCACCATGATCAAGTAGGCTTTATTCCAGAGAAACAGGGATAGTTTAGTATACTTAAGTCAATAAAGATAATAATTCATATAAATAGTCTTAAAGACAAAAATCACATGCTTATCTCAATAGATGCAAAAAATGTCTTTGACCAACTCTAACATGCATTCATGATAAAAGTCCTAGAGGGAACTAGACTGTAGGGAGCATACCTCAACATAATTAAGTTATATGAACAAACCCACCACCAACATCATTCTCAATGGAGAAAAAACTTGAAGCATTCCCATTAAAATCAGGACTCAGACAATGCTGTCCACTAGCTCTACTCCTTTTTAATATAGTGCTTGAAACTCTTGCTAGAGGCATAAGAGAAGAGAAAAACTTGAAAGGTTTACTAACTGGAAAGAAGTAAAATTATCCTTATTTATAGATGATATATTAAAAATAAGACATCCCCAAAATTCCATCAGTAAAATTCTAGAAATGATCAACACTTTCAGTGAATTGGCAGATTACAATATCAATCTATAAAAGTTGGTAGCCTTCCCATATCAAATAACAAGCAATCAGAGAAAGAGTTCAGGGAAACACTTCCATTCACAATATTCCTAAAAATATCTATAGATAAACCTAGTCAAAGATATTAAACACTATTCAATGAAAACTTTAACTCTTTGAAAAATGAGGCTGAGGAAAACACAAGGTGATGGAAAGACCTCCCATGCTCATGGATTTACATAATCAATTTAGTGAAATCAACCATCCTACCAAAAGCTATTTACAGATTCAATGCAATCTCAATTAAATTCCCTGTGACATTTTTCACAAAATGGAAAAAAAAAATCACCCTAAAATTTATATGGAAACAGAAAAGACCTTTGATAGCCAAAGCAATCTTGAGCACAAAGAGCAATGCTGGGGGATTGCCATACCAGACCTCAATCTATATTACAGAGCCATAGTCACAAAACAGTATGGCATTGGCACAAAAACAGACTTGTAAGTCAATGGCACAAAATGCTCCAAGCATGAGTGCACACAATTACAGCCTGATATTTGATAAAGATGCTTGAAGAAACACTGGAGGAGAGGTAGAATCTTTAACAAGAGTGCTGATAAATTGGATTTCCAGATGGAGAAGAATGAAATTAGATCTTTGTCTTTCACCCTGCAAAAAATTGAAGTCAAAATGGATAAAAGACATCAATGTGAACTCTGAAATTCTGAAACTGTTAAAAGAAAACATTGGCAATACCCTACAAGATACAGGCACAGGAAAGGACTCTTAAAATCAGGCATCAGTTGCTAAGGAATTAATGTTAACAATTGAAAAATGGGGTCTCATTAAACTAAAAAGCTTCTGTAAAGGAAAGAAACCAACCAATCCAGTGAGAGGGACCCCTCAGAGTAGAGAAAATCTTCAGCAGCTATCTATCTGACAGAGGATTAATGTTCAGAATGTACAAAAAACTCAAAAATAAGGAAGCAATAAAGCAGATGACCTAATTAAAAATAGGCTATATATCTAAAAAGTGGTTTCTCAAAAGAGGAAATAAAGATGGCTAAGAAACATCTTCAAAAAGTGTCCAATGCCCTTAGTAATTATGGAAATGCAAATCAAAACTACTCCATTAATAATGTGAAAATGGTCATCCTAACAAAAGAAATCTATAGATTGAATGCAATGCCAATCAAAATGCCCATGACATTCTTCACAGAATTAGAAAAAAAAATCCCAAAATTCCTATGGAAGTAAGTACGAAAGACTCCAGAGAGCCAAAGCAACCCTGAGTACAAAAAGCAATGCTGTGTGGATTACCATTTCAGACCTCAAAGTATATTACAGAGTTATAGTCATAGAAACAGCACAGTTCTGGCACAAAAAGACACATCAATCAACAGAACATAATTAAAGACCCATATATGGGTGCATGCAATTTCATCCACGTGATATTTGAGAGAGGTGCCAAGAACACACAGTGTTCAACAAATTGTACTGGTAAAACTAGATCTCCACTTATAGAAGAATGAAACTAGATGCTTATTTATCACCCTACACAAAAGGTAACTCTAAGCCGACCAAAGGTTTCAATATGAGGCCTGAAACTCTGCAACCATTAGGTAAAAAAATTAGGCAGTACAAGACGAAAGGCCAGGAAAGAACTTTTTATGTCAGACACCAGTTGCTCAGGAATTAAGGTCAACATCAACAAGTAGGCCCTCATTAAACAAAGAATTCTGTACAACAAAAGAAAAAACAAGGAAGTGAAGAGGAAGCCCACAGAGTGGGAGAATATCTTTAGCAGTGACACATCTGACAGAGGATTAATATCCAGAATATATAAAGAATTCAATAAACAAAGAATCGAGAAAACAAATGATCTAATTAAAAGGTTGACTATGGGGGCTGGAGAGATAGCCTAGCGGTTAAGAGTGCCGACTGCTCTTGCAGAGGACCTGGGTTCAATCCCCAGTACCCACATGGTGGCTGAGAACCGTCTGTAACTCCAATTCCAGGAGAACTCCAGTTCCAGGGGAATCCAAGACCCTCTTCTGACCTCTGAGGCATTGCACGACACGGGTGCACAAACCTGCATGCAGACAGTACATTTGTNAGAACCGTCTGTAACTCCAATTCCAGGAGAACTCCAGTTCCAGGGGAATCCAAGACCCTCTTCTGACCTCTGAGGCATTGCACGACACGGGTGCACAAACCTGCATGCAGACAGTACATTTGTAAACATAGAAAATAAATAAATAAAATTAAAAAAAAAGGTTGACTATGAATATGAACAGAGATTTCATACTCACAAAAAAAGAAAGAAAAATGGCTAAGAAACACCTTTAAAAGTGTTCAACATTCATAGTAATTAAGGAAATGCAAATTAAAACTACTTTAAGATTTCATCTTACCCCAGTCAGAATGGCTAAGATCAAGAGACAGGTGCTATCAGTGAGGAACTGTGGAAAAGGGGGTACTTTAACTGGACGGGAGTAGAGAGGGTTGTACAGGAGAAAGAAGAGAAGAGATAAATAATGTTGGTGGTATGAAAATGTTCACAGTCCTACTCCAATAAATATACAAATGCATGTGTATAGCTAAAGGTTATATAATAAAAATCAAGGTGCCAGACAGGAGAAACCTCCCTTTGACCTTGATTTGAGGTCAGAAGAGGGCATCAGATTCCGCTGGAACTGGAGTCAAAGATGGTTCTTAGCCACCATGTGGGTGCTGGGAATCGAACCCAGGTCCTCTGCAAGAGTAGTCGGTGCTCTTAACCTCTGAACCATCTCTCCAGCCCCAGGAAAACTATTTCAAAACTCTGCCCCCCCAAGGCTTAGGCATCATTGTGGAAGAAGAGGCAGAAATGTTCTAAGAGTCAGAGGGTTTGGATTACCATAAGGAAACAGTCAAACCAGACATCTGGTCAGTTACTCCTGTGAAGTCATAGTAATGATGACAGCATGCTCAAATTCTACGCAAGCTCAAACAGGATGAAACCCCAGCACAGACATGGGGAAGTGGGTAAGAAATCCCAGCCAACCTAAGGAGCTTTTGGCAATTGATGGTTGCTGGGAGGGGGAGAGGCAATTGGTGCAAATGCGTCCACTGGAGTCTAGTCAGCCTACCTAGAGATCATAGGTAAGGCCTACTTTCCCTCACCCAGTAGTAATCAGTCTCTTATTTTTTTCTTATTTGGCCATTGTGGCCTTCTGAGTGCACCACGCTCTGTTGTAGAAGGATGTTTGACTGGTGAGAGCTGAGGGATACACTAGTTTTCTCTCCCTCCTCCACTCTGCTATGTTCCATAAACCTGAGGTGTACAGATTCAACTGTAGATGTGTCACCAAGGACTGAGCATCTCTTAAATGTATATTCTCTGTGCCTGACCAGTTGTGGGATCCTGCAGCAGCCTCCCTTTATTGCAAAAAGAAATTTCTTTGATGAGTGATGTTCAGTATACTTGTCTGTAAATATAAGGACCCTTATTTGGCATGTAGTAAGAAATTTCATTTGTCTAGAGATATGACAGAGGTAGGGTTTTCTCTAGGGTCTATGTGTATTTGGCTATGTTTACAGTGCCGCGCAGGAATTCACTCCCATTGAAAGGGCTTTAAGTCCAATTAGATAACCGTTGATTCCTCCCAAATAACAGTGCCACTGCTTCATGAATAGAGGTAGTTTGCTGTGTGAGTTGTTACCATTATTAGGCTTTAGGGCTGGGTCTGACCATTAATTCATTTTCTCCCTTAGCATAAAAAAAAAAGTGTATGAAGTGCTTGGCATAAATAATCACCTTTTATTATGTTTTAGACAATTTTTCTTCATGGAAATGTATTTGACTCCGGGTTTTTGCTTAAGAGTTGCTTCATTTTGGAAACTCAAGCTCCTGAAATTGAATTACTTTTCTTCCCTTCCTCAAGATCCATAATGCATGGGGATTTCCTGCCTCCATACCTGAGGCCTCTGTTTATATCCTTCTTCCCTTTATCAGCTTCCTGAGGGCAGGGTGTTGTCTTGTTTCCTTTAGCTTTTCTAGTCAGTACCTAGCTGACTAGTTGGCACATAGTAGGTGAATTTTTATAAGTGTTAGAGAAATAGCTGGAATAATGGTTAACTACCTTAGCTACCAGGCAGCTTCTTCATAGCATCCCTCAGTGTGCTGGGTCACACCACAATACGCAGCATGCAGATGATGTAAACTTCAGGATCTTTGGAACCTGCATGTCAGTACAGCAGCAGGCAAAGTGCAATCATGTTTACATAAACCATGTCCACGTTTGTGGAAATGTGCTTTGCTTGGGGCATATAGGTGTGGAGATCTTAGCAGCTCCATCTGCCCTTTAGCTGTGATGCACGTCTTGTAATATCTTTCCCTTCAGAATCTATTATTTTATTGATTATTTGGTTAGTTCTACAGTAAGATTTTTTTTCTGAATTTTTACCCTTCATAGGTTTTCCTTCAGAAAGTCATGATGAGCTTCAGATGGTCCTAGGGCAGCAGTAACCTGGTTGATGTTCAAGTTCACATAGAACACAGACCTTTAGTCCCTGTGTGGTGCCCATCTGGAGGAAGCTGCCTGTGAACTCTTGCTGAGCTCTGATCCTATCTCTAACAACTCTGTACTATGTTTTTAAGGGTCTGATGCCATATATGAAACAAGTGGACCGCCCTGCAAACCTCACAGTCATTTCTCCTGGTAGAATCCTGTATTTTCTGTGTCGTGTCTACACTTTCTCTGTAGTTCCACCTTTCTATGGGTAGTGAGGGCTATTTTTCTCTGTATAGTGATCTTTCAGCTTTCTCCTCTCTCTCTCTCTCTCTCTCTCTCTCTCTCTCTCTCTCTCTCTCGCTGCTTTGATGTTCTGCATCCTTCTCATTTTCTTCTTCTTGCTCTCAGCAAGCTTCAGTTCCTCTGTCTTGCTTTCCACCGTGAAAGTACACTCGTGTCTGAATTGCCATGGTACTGCCTCTTCTGTTTCTTACATTGCCACACTCAGTATCTGATTCCACATTGTCCCAAAGCTTCAGTGACATGAATCAGTTTAGGGCATAGTTTTAGTATGAAGATGAGGACTCCTGACCCAATTACAGGATGAATCCCTGTTCTCTTAGAGGTCACTGCCCACATGCTGCTCCAGCTCTGGTGCCCGGAATTCCTCAGACTTTTAGAAGTCCCATTCGAAATCACTCTGTTGTTACATGTTGACATTAAAATAACTGTCAATGTTAGTCAGCCCATGGAATACTATGAATATTCACTGAAACAGAGTATCACATTTGGATCTTTACTCAATAAAAATGTTTTTAGTTTAGTTGAAGAAAACTGTATAAATTCCAGTAATCTTTAAACCAGAATGTTTTTGTGCATATGGAAGTCATACTTTAATTTGTCTTCAGTAATTGACAGTGATATTACAAATTGGATTTTCCTTCTATTTTTTAAGGGATGAGACTTACATTAGACAATTTTATCTGCATTTGTGCTTACATTATATTTCATTAGGATGTAAGTTTATCTGATTCTCAGAATCTCATTTAAAACTCATACATTCCCATTTTGACGCAGACATTCTTCATTTTAGAAAACTAATATTCATTATACACACAAGTATGCGTATTTATATATGGAAATTGAATTCTCAATATTCTTTATTTAATTATATTTTATATAACTTTTGAGAGTCACTTTTGTCCCTTGTCATACAAAAGTTATATATGATAAGGCTACAATAAATCGCTCAAGTATTTGGTAATAGTGGTATGTACTCTTTTCCCTGATCAGTAGAACTATACAGTTTGACAATTTACCAAATGTAATTAGGAGTTAGCTCCAGTACACCTGGGTCAGTTGCCTGTGGTTTTCTCACATGGTTTTTGGCCACTCTCCCCTGATATTTTCCCGTTCATCGGCTCTGTCTGTCTTGCCAGTTCTGTCCATACTGTGACAGTTATCATGACTATGCGGTCCCTGTTTTGTGAAGTCTCACAGGGTAACTCATGTTTTCTTCTTCTTTTTAAAAAAAATGTTTTATTTATCATTTTTATTTTATGTGCATGAGTGCATTGCCTGCATGTATGTAACATGCACCCATGTTGTGAAATGCTGCAAGGCCAGAAAAGGGCATCAGATCCCATGGAACTGGGATGGTTGTTAGCTACCATGTGGGTGCTGGGAATTAAACCAGGGTCCTCTTCAAACGCAGCCAGTGCTCTTAACAGATGAGCCATCTCTCCAGGCCCTCCTCTTCTTTCTCTAGGCCAGCTTTTCTAGGGTTTCTTTCTGTAAAAAAAGTTAATTAATAACATTTTAAATTTAGTTTGTATGAATGTTTTGCCTGCATGCATGTAATTATACCACATACAGGCAATGCATAAAGAGCTCAGAAGAGGATGTCAGATCCCCTGGAACTGAGTTACAGATGCTTGTTAGCTACCATGAGAATGCTGTGAACTGAACTTGTCCTCTGCAAGAACAGCCAGTGCTCTCGACAGCTGGGCCACCTCTCCTGCCCCGTTCTCGGACTTCTTTATTTTCTTCGTTGAAAAGCAGCAATTTGTTTCATCTAATCGCTGGAGTTACATTTAGACTTCCCATGCCCTTCTGGAATGAGAAAGCACAAACAGGGTAGGAGGAGCCCGCAGGCCCCCACCCGCTGTACCCACTGATGGTATTGCTAATTGAGCCCAGATGTGGCTGAGAGTCTCTGTTCTCAACAAGGCCTTACATTCACTGTCTTCAATACCCAGAATCCTCAGGAAGATGAAACCTTCCTGTGCCCCTGCCTCATGGTTGTGACCTTGACTTTGTTTTTCTCTCTCCCACTAAGGTGTTGTAGTGTAGACAAATCTCCATCATGTCTCCCTTGAAAGCAGGCTTGCCAGCAGCTCTCTTCAAATGTTGTCTCATAGAGATATCTGGAGTAGGAAGACTTAAAAAATGGCAGAAGGAACCTATCTTGGTTGGCATGGTAAGTTTTTCCTGGATATAGTCTGGACTACATGTAAATAAATCAAAGTCCATATAAATCTTTTCTACATAAGTAACTTGTTCAGCAGTCATCCACAAACATGGTTTTTTTTTTCAACTCGTTTCCTTTTCCAATGTAGCTTTTGCATCGAAAGACTAACATTAGCAAAAAGCAAGAAAGGACACAGTTCAGAGATCTGGTTTGAAGTAGAATATTTTTGGATTTTTAAAGATTGAATGGCCTGCAGATAGAGACTGATAATATTATACCAGTATGTGGCAGCATTAAGAGGCCAGCTTGGTGGAGGAGAGGATGTGGCACAGACATGCAAGAAGAGCAGACCAGGAGGGGCAGCAGCAGAACAGGAGCCTAGATCTGAGCTGTACTGGCCAATGAAACTAGAGATTAAGCAAGACCCACATGGACTCAAAGCTGTAATACACATCTGTAACTAGTCATTAGCAGATGTTTTATGGGCTTTGTAAGTATTAACTCATTTCATTCTCTTAACAACCTTGTCAGGATTGTCTCTATTTTTTTCAATGAGAAAAATTAAAGCAAAATGAATTGATATCTAGGCTGTCTTCTAGTTGTTATTGACACTTCTCTGATTATTTGTAAAAAAAAAAAGTTTAGTTTTTCTTTTAGCAAATTGTATTTAATGTATTATATAAAAGAGATTCAATTCATTGTTGGGGCTCTCCTAAGATAACAAAGCTCATGAATCACTTCAAAGTATGTTTCAGAATATAGTATTCTATCCTAAATCCATCTCAAGAAACTTGCATGTTTATATTCATATGTAATATTTAAATATTTATGTAGAAATAAGGTTAAAGTGATATTTAACTATGGATGTGCATATAAAACTTTTACCTAAATTAACAAAAATTGTAAGCATTCAGATGTATAACAGTTGTGATCTTAAAATATTATGGGGCTGGTGGGATGGATCAGTGGGTAAAGTCACTGGCTGCAAAGTCTGACAGCCTGAGTCTGATTACCACTACCTACAGGATGGAATTAGAGAACTGACTTCCCAGAGTTGTCCTTGGACCTCCATATGTGCTGGGAGGTGCAAATGTACACAGAGGCACGCAGACACACCTACACACACATAAACACCCTGAATAAAATAAATATAGTAAAATAGAAAAACACTTTATGAATAGAATAGTCTGAAGCCACAAAAATCAATATTAATATGATCTGTGGTGTGTGTGTGTGTGTGTGTGTGTGTGTGTGTGTGTGTGTGTGGTGTGCACGTGTGAGTGTACATGCCTTGGTTCGTTTGTTTCAATTTGTAATGTTATACTGAATGTCAACTTGACAGGATCTCCTTTCTAGGAGACAAGCCTCTGGGCATGCCTGTGTGGGATATCTAGGTTAGGTTAGCCTAGGAAAGGTTGTCTAGACTAGGTTAGCCGGTTTGAATAAATGTCCTCCATAGGCTCATGTATTTGAACTCTTGGTCATTTGATGGTGCTGTTTGGAAGGGTCATGGAAGTGTGGGTTAGCCGGAGGAATCAAGTCACTGAGGGAAGCCTTGAGAACTCAGCCTTGACTGGCTTCTAGCTTTGTTCACTGTTTCCTGTAATGCTTGAAGAGGTGATCGTTCGGCTTTCTGCTTCTATCATCAGGCTTGCTGCTTGCTGCCTAACTCTCTGCTGTGATGGACTCTTATTTCTCTGAACTTAGGCTAAAATAAACTCTTCCTTCCATAACTTTTCTTGGTCGTGGTGATTTATCACAGGAACAGAAACATAAGGTGGGAAGATCTACCTTAAATGTGAGTGGCAACACTTCAGGGCTGGGGTCTTAAGCCAAATAAAATGGAGAAGGCTAGCTGAGTGCCAGCATTCACACCTGTCCACCCCATGACTGTGGATGCAATGTGGCCAGCCTCCTCAATCTCCCTGTTCCATGACTTCCCTGGACCAAAATGAACCCTTCCTTTTCTTACATTATTTTTGACAGGCATTTTGTTACAGCAATGAAGAAAGAAACTAACACAGTATCTATATTGAGTGTTCTATGTGGTACTTTGTTGTTGTTCCTTTATTCTGGAAAAATCAACCATGTTCTTAGATTACAAATATGGTGTTATAATTGTTGACATCCTCTGGCATTTTTCCAGAAATCTTCGGAACTCTGTTCTTTACTCTTTTTTTCTGTCTCAAGACGGGTAACTTCTGTTGATCTGTTTTCTGGTCTTCCAACCCCTCCCTGGCTCTGTCTACCACCAGGGATTTCATAGACCTCTATCGGCTGTCCTAGTTTGCTGACATGGTGGTTGTAAGTTCTCTGTGGGTCTCTATGCCACATGTATGCCAAGGGCCCATCTACTAGATATTTTATTTATAATGTATCCATAAATATTAAAATACATTTGTTAGAATATTGAGGAAAAACAAAATGTCTATAAAAAGTGAAGAGAAGTTGGGGGTGGTAGTGCACACCTTTAATCCTAGCACTTGGGAGGCAGAGGCAGGTGGATTTCTGTGAGTTCAAGGCCACCCTGGTCTACAGAGCCAGTTCCAGGCCAGCTGAGGCTACAGGGAGACCCTGTCTCAAACCCCCCCCCCCAAAGTGAAGAGAGGAAGCAAATAATAACAAATACATGAAGCAAACTGTTTTAAAGAAAAATACCATATTCATAGGAAAATCTCAAACACTAAATTGAACCATGGTTAGGTGTGCATATTTCTTATTTCCCCTCTATTCACAGTGCATACATATCACCAGTTTTCCTCAAATACCTCTTCCGGTTGCTTATGAGACTGTGTAATGTATGCTTCCATGTAGCATCTCCTTATCTTGGGACGCTGACCACTCTGACTTCTTGCATGCTGAAAAGGGATGTTGGGTGTGTGTCCTAGTTTGTCTTCCATTGGTGTGACAAAACACTCTGACTTACACCAACTTGAGGAGGAAAGGGTTTATTCAGCTTACATCTCCTGGGTCACAGTTCATCACTCAGGGAGCACAAGGCAGGAACTCAGGGCAGGAACCTGGAGGCAGAAGCTGAAGCACAGGCCATGGAGGAGTGCTGTTCACTGGCTTGCTCCCCTGGCTCATGCCCAGCCTGCCTTCTTATACCATACACAACCACCTGCCCAGGGTGGCACCATGCATTGTGGGCTGGGCCCTTCCACACTGCTCGACCATCGAGACAATACTCCACAGATGTGGCCACAGGCCAATCCAATGGAGCCAATTCCCCAATTGAGGCTCCCTTAACCCAGGTGTGTCAAGTTGACACTAAATCTATCCAGCACAATTGACCCCTTGTCAACTTGACACACAAAACACATCACTATTAAACCACCACCTTTCCAGTTCTTATCCCCAAAGTATGATGTTAACATTAATCACAACCTAAGACAGTACAACCTTAAAAGCCCCACAGTCCTTAAAATGTCCAAACACTTAAAAGTTCACAGTCTATTAAAAGTCTCTTAACTGTGGGCTGCTGTAAAATCCAAAACAATTACTGTCTTATTTCAAAGGGAAGAATCAGGCACTCTCAAACAAAACCTAAGTCCGGAAAGTAGCTCAAGGCTGGACACCTGGGATTCACTCACGATCTTCTGGGCTCCAAAGGGTCTCGGCAGCTCCCCCTCTCCGACTCTGCCGTCCGTGGCACACTCATCTCGCAGGCCCAGGCCGACTCCATTCTACACCTACCGCTGCTCTTGGTGGTCGTCCCATGGTACCGGCATCTCCAAAAAGCTGGGGTCGCCACTGAAACTGAGGCAGCACCTTCACCAATGGTCTCTTCTGACCTCTCCTGGTGCAAAGCCTCAGCTTCTCTCCATGACCCCTGCAATCCTGGGGTCTTCACTGCAACCGAGGTGCACTTCCACCAATGGTCTTTCCTGACCTCTCACAGTGCCAAGCCTCGGCTGCTCTCTGTGACCCCCTCAAATTTCAACACCAGAACCATATAGGAGACTCTTACACACTACCAAGTCCTGCTTCTGGCTTGACATGGAGGCTCAGGCCCCTTCTGGAACACAGCTTCTGTGTGCTGACCCTGAAGAAATTCTTCCCAGAAGATTTCACCACAGTGATGCTGGTCTCTTGTTACTTACAGCTGATTTTTCAGCCCCAGCTAACCAGTGTCAGTTGTCCCAGTACAACAAAGATTTCACTTCTGGTTCTGGTCTCTTGTTACATACAGCTGATTTTTCAGCCCCAGCTGACAAGAACCCACAGATTACACAGTCCTGATGATCTCTGTTCCCCTTTGAAACTAGAAACTTCACAAGCCAGGCTTCCATCTTCTACAAATCATTCAGCAAATCTGCTCCAAGCTCCACTGCAATAATCTTTAGGCATTCAATGATCTTCCCAGCCCAAAGTTCCAAACGCCTCCACAATCCTTCCCCAAAACACCAAGGTCAGGTCTGTCACAGCAAAACCCCACTCTTCTGGTACCAATTTCTGTCCTAATTTGTCTTGCATTGGTGTGACAAAACACTCTGATCAACACCAACTTGGGGAGGAAAGGGTTTATTCAGCTTACATTTCCTGGTTCACAGTTCATCACTCAGGGAGCCCAAGGCAAGAACTCAGGGCAGGAACCTGGAGGCAGGAGCTGAAGCACAGGCCATGGAGGAGTGCTGTTCACTGGCTTGCTCCCCTGGCTCATGCCCAGCCTGCCTTCTTATACCATATACAACCACCTGCCCAGGGTGGCACCACTCATTGTGAGCTGGGCCCTTCCACACTGTTCGACCATCAAGACAATACTCCACAGATGTGGCCACAGGCCAATCCAATGGAGCCAATTCCCCAATTGAGGCTCCCTCAACCCAGGTGTGTCAAGTTGACACTAAAGCTATCCAGCACAGTGTGGCAACTGGGGTATCCCCCATTCAGAGGGTCAATTTAAAGGACCCACAAGCATAACTATAGAGGGAAAAAAGTCCTTAACTGGTGCCCATGAAAGCCAAATGAAGGCAGGAGTGGTTAGGTACGTGATCTAGGCAGGGGAACAGGAGAAGTAAGAACAGGGTGAATTCCAATGTCCAACTTAAAAGTCCATTAGAATTTCTTGACCAGGGATTTCAAAGTGTCCATTTATTAGGGTTCTTCTTCTGTTCATTTGGCCATGATGTCTGGACTTAGGATCTGTTTTTCAGGCTTTTTAATAATCAGAATATGAGTTTCCACTTAGATAGTTTCTAGAAAGAAAGAGGAAATGTTATTATTGCTCATTAATTAACAATAATAGCGGACTTGTCCTTTGGCTGCATGTGACCCTACTCTGTTAATCAAGGCCAAGATATAAGGATTTTTATGCCTGTTTAAATTATTTCATATATAACTTTATGCCCAACATGTGGAGGCACAATTTTTCAGGCTTTAAAAGAAATATATTGACTATTTCTTTTGGTTATATTTTTCTTTTGGAGTGCTTGGTTTTTGTCTTTGAGTCAGTTTATATGATTTATGACATTTATCAACTTACATATATTGAAACATGCCTGCATCTCTGGAATAAATCTGACTTGATCATAGTGAATGGCCTTTTTTTTTTAAGATTTTATTCAAGGCAGTAAAAGGGCTAATGCTCTTAGGCTTGTTCCCTGCCACTGAGCAGGCAGGGAGGGTCTTAATGCACTGTGCTCATGGCTAGTCTGAGACACATTCTCTTGACAGAGTTTTCAATCATTCCAAACAGGCCAGGAGTGCTAGGCTAGGGGTAACATATATTCGAACGCCAGACCAGCTTTTAACTAGCCCCAAATGTATGAGGCAAAATAGCCTGGAAGGATCCAAAACCGAGCCCCATTTAAATAGTTGAGTTTAATTTTAATTTCTTTTCCCCTAAGTGTCCTTCAAGATGGCTACTAAGTCTTGCCTCCTTAGACAGTCCAAGACAGAGGAGTGCTCAGACACCTGGAAACCCAACGGGCCCAGCCCCTCAGTGACGGGGATGCCCGAGAACAGCAGCAGGAGGGTTTCTGGTGAAAAGCGGTGCCTGGGGAGAAATGATTCCTGCAAATCCATTTTTCTTACTATGCTTTGAAAATAGAAACAATACCCTTGCCCCCCACCAAAGAGCTCTGGAAGCCACGAGGACCTTCCCAGTCCCCCTCACTATTCCCCTGAGACTTAAGTGTGTGAGAGACCCAGAGGAGGATCCAGGGATCACCTTTTTCTACTAGTGAAGTGTTGACATAGTGCACGCTCATTCTGTGCTTATCATCCTGAACCATCAAGGAGAAAAGCTGGACTTTGATGGGACCACAGACCTGGAAGAGGTAGGGACAGGTGGGCACTTCTCTCTTATAGGATTCAAAGTTGGGGTGAAGGATGTCACTATTCAGGCCCAGGCAGATGCCTTGACAGTGAGGGACGCTGAATATCTTGGGTGCCACAATGCACTGGCCCCATGCAGCTCTGTGAAGGTTCACCTTTCGATCCTGCAGATGACAGAGCTTGTCTGTGGGGAGATAAACCTGACCATGATCCCCTCCTGATGATTGAACTCGAGATCAGCTGCTCTACATTAGACATAAAGGGCTCCTGGACATAAGCAGGTGAAACAGAGGTGGTTGTTGGAAGGTCAAGGCTATGAACAGCAGTACTACATCTCGCATGTCTTGAGCACTGGAACATTCCTTCAGGCTGGGATCAGAGACATCAGAGGATGGAATGTTTTCCTCTGTCAGGAGGCCAGGCACCACCTCCATCCAATATGTTAGTAAACAGTAGATGTCCAATAATGACCCTCCCTCTGAGTGATAGGATGAGAAGATAATGGGGATAGAGCCCAAGAGGACTCTTTGGGGACCCCTTCGAGGGTCCTGGAACTGTAGAATCAGCTCAGCAGTGGGGGCAGTTGGTACCCAGGCCACAGCTGTATCAAAGGAGTCCCTGAGAAGGAAGCCGCTTCAAACTGAAGAAGCCAGTAACCATGTAGTAACTGGGCACGTTTGGATGTGAGAGTAAAGCCACGTTGTCTGGAAGAAAAAGATCTCATTTATATGGGAAGGTAGAGTCTGATTGAAACAGTCCAGTGGCTCTACCCAGCTAAGATGAACACACCAAAGGCCTAGCACTGAAAGGCCATGACTAACCCAAGAGCTGCCCCTCCCACCACAGTTGACCCCCACTGTGCTCGTCTCTGATGAATGAATGGCCTTTTTGATGGGTGCCTGTACACTGTTATGCTAGTATTTTGTTGAGAATTTTTGCATCTAGATTCAGTAAGGATATGGGTTTGTGGCTTTCTTTCTTTATCTGGTTTTGGTATTCAGATGGTTCTGGCCTCATAGTAGGAATTGGTGAGTTCTCCCTCTATTTCTGTCATTTTTAAAATTATTTTTTATTTCTTTAGGTGTATGAATGTACTGTTGCATGCAGGTTTGTGCACCCGTGTCGTGCAATGCCACGGAGGTCAGAAGAGGGTGTCAGATTCCCCTGGAACTGGAGTTCTCCTGGAATTGGAGTTTCAGATGGTTCTCAGCCACCATGTGGGTGCTGGGGATTGAACCCAGGTCCTCTGTAAGAGTGGCCGGTGCTCTTAACTGCTAAGCCATCTCTCCAGCCCCATTTCTGTCATTTTTAATAAATTAACTAATATTGGCTATAGATCTTTAAATTTCTGGTAGAATTCTGCTATAAATCCATATGGGCCTGGGCTTTTATTTAGTTGAGAGGTTTTGTATTACTGTTTCTTTTTTATTTTATTTTATTTTATTTCATTTATTTCTATATGTGTATGAATGTACTGTCTGCATGCAGGTCTGTGCACCCATGTCGTGTGTATTACTGTTTCAATTTCCTTATATGTTATGCATTTGTTTAAGCTGTTTATCTCTTGATTTAGCTTTGGAAATTCCCATGATTTCAAATATTTGTCCATTTCTTTTTTTTTATATTCCTTTTTTTTTTCACATAGATTTATATTTTTTTAACAAATCTAGACCCGTGTTCCTGCCCATTACCCCACCCCGCCAGAGCTCTTGCATTCTGCCAAACATGCTTTTCATCTCTTTCTCAGTCTTTCTCAATATTCTCCATGAGGAAGTTGACTGTTTTGAGCAGAAGTTCACTGTTTCAGTCAGTTCTTTGATGCAGTCCTTTCTGTTGTTGTTGTTGTTGCTGTTTCCAATATGCATTATGCCCAACTGCTTTGGACAAAAGCTCAGGGGGCCCTACACAAGAAATACTTACAAATAGGTAATTGGCACTAGCATCCACAGATGAGGGATACCATTCATCGTTTGTTTTTCTGGGACTGTGTTATTTCACTCAACATGATGTCCTCTAACTCCAGCCATTTTCCTGCAAAGCTTGTGATGTCATATTTCTTTACTGCTGCATAGAATTCCATTGTGTAGATGTACCACATTTTCTCTATGCACTCATCAGTTGAGGGGCATTTAGGTTGGTTCCACGCTCCTTGTTCTTGTGAAGAGAGCTGCAATAAAACATGGCCGTTGCATGTATCTCTGTGTGGGGTGAGACTTATGGTACATGCCTAGGAGTGGTAATGGCCTTGTGGTCGGTGGGCAAGTTTCATTCCAATCTTCAAGGGTTCTCCACACTGCTTCCATAGTGGCTCGACGAGAGTTTACATTTCCCACCAGCAGTGGATTGAGTGTTCCCCTTTCCCCTAACATCTCAGGACTGCTTAGTAATGTAGTTTTCCTTGATCTAGCTCAGTCTTATTGGGAATAAGATCATATCGTAAAGTGTTTTGATTTGCATTTTTCTTAATGATTAGTGATGTTGAACACTTCTTGATGGTGTTTTCATCAATCTCTAATTCCTCACTTTTGAAGTCTCTGTTCAGTCTTTGGCTCCATCTATGAGTGGGTCATTGTTTTCTTTTTTTTCTTATGTGTGTTTTGAGTAGTTTATATATTCTGAAATCAATGGCTTTGTCAGACTGGTCTGCAGTGAAGGTTTCCTTCCCCTCTGTGGGATTATCTCTTCACTTCCGTTTGTTGTTTCTTTTATCCCTGCCACTTTGCTGAAGCCTGTTATCGATTTCTAGGAGGTTTCTGGTGGAGTTTTTAGTCATCCTTTCTTAAGTAACCAATGCATATCAAATCAGCAAATAGGGCTAGCTGACTTCCTCTTTCCAATTAGTATCTCTTAATTCACTTTCTTTGCACTTATCCTGCTCTAGCAAGGTTTCAAGCACTATGATCTGAAGAGGAGTGGGACAGGAAGGGCACCTTGCGAGTGTCTTCTACCTTTAAGGGGAATGTTTTCTGTCATTTTCCCCTTTAGGCATGATATCGCTGTGGTTTCCTGTATGGCTTTTGATTTACATTGAGATTGATCCCTCCAATCCAATTCCTTCTAGGACTTTAAGCATGAAGGAGGCTGAATTTTGTCACAAGGCCCTTTGTCAGACATCATTGAGATGATGGTGTGGTTTTTGTCTTTTGATTCTGTTTATATGTGTGATGTTGTTTATTGATTTTCTATGTTGAACACATCCCCCCTGCATCTCTGGTATGAATCCAACTTGGTCATGCTGGATGATCTTGATTGTGGGTCTGTATGCGATTTGTCCAGTATCCTGTTTAGAATTTTGGCATCTTGTTCATGAGGCAAGCTGGGGTATAATTCTCCTTTTTAGTAGTATCTTTGCCTGTTTTTGGGTAATAGAGTTGAGGCGGCTTGCATAGAAGGAATTTGGGAGAATTCCTCTGATTGTATACTTAACAACAGTTCAGTAATAATGGGGTTTGTAGGTCTTTTTGGAAATGTCTTTATAGAATTCTGCCATGAAAACCGTCTGGGCCTGTGCTTTTTTTAGTTGGGGGAGGCTTCTTACTACATCTCCTATTTCTTCATATAGTTATGGGTCTCTGTTTAAGCATGCTGTGTCTCTTCTTGGCCGAAGCTTTGGTGCATTCCAGGATTTCAGATATGCATCCATGTCTTCTAGGTTTTCAAACTTTGGTAGAGTATAGGTTTCTTGTAATAACTCCCTTATGATTTTTCTGGATCTTTTCAGTGTCTTTTGTGATATTTCTTCTTTCATTCTGGATGTTATTGATTTGGAGTTGTGTCTCCTTCTTTCGTTTGGTTAACTGGGCTAGCAGGTCTTGGTCTATCTTGTTTATTGCTTTCACAGAACCAAAACTTTTGGCTTTCATATTTTTTTTTGTAGTTTTTGTTTCTATTTCATTGATTGCTGCCCTGATTTTTTTCGATTTCTTCCTGTCTGTTGACATGTAGGGTTCATTCGTTCTGTTGCCTTCTCAAGTGCTTTTAGTTGTTAGTGTTAGATCATTCACTTGTGCTCTTCTGTTTTTCAATGTAGGCACCCATGGGCTATAATTCCCTCTTAGGAAATGGTTTAAGGTATCCCATGGGTTTTGTTGTGTTGTATTCTCTCATTTCGTTCCAGGAATGTTTTTATTTCTTTCTTTATCTCTTCTTGACCCATTCATTATTACAAGAGGTTTGTTTTTCCATGGTTTCTTGTAGGCAGGAAGCTTGTCCTGGTGTTGATTTTAGCTTTATTGCCACTGTGGTGCTGACAGCAATGCATGAAATTATTTCCAATCTTTTTGTATGTTCTCAGAGGTTTTTTCTTCTGTGTCCCAGTATATGGCGATTTGGAGAATTGTTCATGGGGGTGCTGAGTAAAAAGTTATCTGCTTGGTGTATGGATGGAATGTTCGGTAGAGGTTCTATGAGGTCCATTTGTGTGTATCATATCGTTCAGTTCAGATGTCTCTCTGTTTTCTTTTTCCTGTTTGACCTATCCAAAGACTCAGTGGGTATTGAATCTCCCACTATGAGTGTACTGGGTTAGTGTGTGACTTGTGGTCCTGGAGAAGTGTCTTTATAAAATTTGGTGCATCAGATTTGGCATATATATCATAATTGTGAAATCTTCTTGGTGAATTGTTCGCTTTAGAAAAATGTATATGGCCTTTTGTCTCTTTTGATTTCTTTACTTTGAAGTCTATTTTGTCGAATATTAAAATACGAACACCTGCTTCTTTTTGGTACCATTGCTTGGAATATTTTTTCCATCCCTTCACTTTAAGGTTGGTGCCTGTTCTGAAGGATAGATGTGTTTCTTGTAGACAGCATATCGATGGATCTCTGTTTCCTAATCCCAGTCTCCCAGTCTATGTCTTTTGATTGTGGATTTAGTCCATTAATATTTAGGTTATGACTGATAGGTTTGTGTTGTTCCTTTTGCCTTATTATCCATTTGCAGTTTTGGTTTAGGTTTCTACTTCTGCAGTTATGCTTTTATTGATTTTCTCTTTCTAGGGCCTGGTTTGGTTGCTCCTTTCTTCTATTCTTTGAATTGCTTCAAGTATTTCTGAAGGGTTGGTTTCCGGCCATGTATTCTTTCAAGTTTGTTTATGTCATGGAAGGTTTTTCTCTCTCTCTCAACTATAATGTACATTTTTGCTGGGTATAGATATAGACATTTTGCTGGTAATACCTGGTTGGCATCTATTCTCTTTAACACTGGGAAGCTTTGCTCCAGGTTCTTCTTGCTTGGTAGGTTGGTTGATAATTCAGTTGTATTTCTGCTTAGGTTTCCCCTTAAGGTCACTTTTGTTTTTCTCTTGTGGCTTTAAGTATTTTTTCTTTGTTTGGGTGTCTAGCATTTTAACTTGATGTGGCGTGGAGAATTCTTTTCTGATCTTGTCTGTTTTGGAGTTCTATTGTGCTTCTTGTATTGGTATTTGTTTTTTAGTTTGGGGAAGTTTTCATCTATTATTCTGTTGAAGATCTGATCAATACCATTCTCTTGGGATTCTTCTCCTTCCTCTATTCCTATGATGCGGAAGTTTGATCTTTTCATAGTGTCCCACAGCTCCTGGTTGTTCCATTTTTGTGTATTTTTAAATTTTTCATAATCTTTCCTTGAGGTTTTTAGTTGTTCTGTGTTATCTTCCAAGTCTGATATTCTTTGTTCTGCTTCCTCTATTCTGCTTCTGGGCCTTTTTCCATTCCTTTCCTCTTGAATGGATGAGTGTTTGATTTCCTTTTTCATTTCCTCTTCTGATTTCTTTAGTATTTCTACTTCTTTTTGGAGCTTCTCGATCTTTTCTTGTAGCTCTTTGGTTTGCTGGTAGGTTTCTTTATCTTTTTCAGCATGGGATCTTTTCAGTGTTTCTACTTCCTTCTGGAGCTTGTCATTCTCTCTCTCTAGGTCCTTCTTGAGTTCCTCATTCTCTTTTCTTAGTTCTTTAATTTGTTCTTTATGATCTTGTAGGTCTTTAAATATGATCCCAATTGTGTTTCTGATGTCTGTTTCCTGGGGCATCCCCAGAGGGATCCCACTGCAGGAGTCTTCCATAGGCTTGGTAAAGCTTGGCACGGGATTATCCTGCCCCTTTCCAGTGTTGTCTCTTCTTCGTGATCCTGGCATATGGGCTTCTCCTTGCCTGTATTCCAATGTGCATCCTAAATGCCTCTTCACTGTGTTGAAGGCTTGCTTTGCTTGCCTCCTTCAGATGCCTCTTCCTAATCCCAGTTGGCGGCGGGGTTGGGGGGGGGCTCTTCAGCCCGCGCCCTGGTACCTTCCGCTGGCCTCAGGAGAACTCAGATCTCAAGAGTCACACAAGCCCACCTTTAATACCGTCTGGGAGGATAACTCCGCCCCCACAGCCACAAAATCCAATCAAGCCAAAGACCGCACCTTTGTTCCCAGCTGGGAGGATAACTCAGACCCCATAGCCACAAATGCCAATCAAGCCAAAGACAGCTGGATTAAGGGATCAACAATCAGTTTTGCTGAGGCACCCAGTTCCTACCTGTCTCCTGCTCTTCCTTCCGCTGCCCTCAGGAGATCTCCATTTGTCCATTTCTTTTAGATTTTCAAATTTCATAGTGTATAGGTTTTTAAAGTATTCTTTATAATGTTCTGGATCTTTTGTTGTCTGTTGAGATGTTTTCCCTTTCATCTCTATTTTGTGGATTTGCAGTTGCTCTTTATTTTTTTTAACTGCGCTAAGGGTCTGTGTATCTTGTTTATCTAAAAAAAAAAAAAAAACCCAGCTCCTGGACTAATTGATTCTATGTATTGTTTGTTTTGTTTCTATTTCATTTTTCTCTGCCCTGAGTTTTGTTATTTCTTCTTGTCTGCTTTGTTTGTGTTTCATTTTTTTGTTACCTTTCAAGTGTCTTGAATTACAAAGTTAAGTCATTCAGGTTTCAGAGTTGTGAGATGATAAATCTTTGTTGTTCAAGCTGCCTAGTCTGTGGTATGTTGCTATTGCAGCCAAGGAAATTGTATAGTAAATGACAGGCAGCACTGGAAACATAGAGCAAAACAATCCCTCATCAACTTGTATTTCAAGGATGTGCTAGAATGTATTTAATATCCTAGTTCAGCTCCATGGGCCTTTCCTGGTGGCCTATCCTCCAGTGATCTGTGGTGTGTTATAAAATCCTGTTCTGCCTTCAAGAAACTCATGGACCAACAGGTTAACAAAAATGCCAGCTGTAATAATGAGAGGCAATAGATGTTTACATTGGGATGAATATGAAGAGTTACTAGGACACAGAAAGTAATGACATTAACAGTGGTGGTTGGGAGATATATATGGAAATGACACAGTAATCTTTTGATGATGAATAGTATACTCTTTGAAATAGTATCACTATTATAATTGAAATATTAGGATAGCGGGATGTGATAGCAACTGTGGTATGATGAAATATGGATGTCTGATGTTAAATTTCATTCAGATAGAATTTGCTTAGTCCTTTAAGAATAAAATAAGGAAATAAATAATTCCTATATGTAATGATGCAGAAACACCTTAGTGTAGCCTATCATACAAAGAGTATTTTTAACCAACAGAGACATTGGCAGTGCCTTAGAAAATCCTTAGAAGGGAGCCAGACTGCTGTGATGCTTTCCCACAAATCCCTGGAGAGCCTAGAAGTCTAAGATAACCCCACCGCTCTCCCAAAGTCCTCACTCCTGGGTAGACCTATGAAGGGTGAAATCTTTCTGATTCCTTTAATCAAGCTCTGTGATCTTGACCAGTTGCTAATTTTGGCCTTATCTTCACCTGTTTTCAGCATCTCAAGTTTTAGCTAGGAAAGTTCACCAGCAATTTAAGTTGTAAAGGGGGCAATGGAATTTTAAAGGCTTATTTTTGTTTGCTGCTAATACCTATAAGTTTGTACATCTAAGAGAAGGATGTGTGACTGTGGGTAACTGCTAATAGTCTTGTTAGAAAGTATCTATCAGGTCTTTTATCACATGAGGACAAGGTGCAGTATGTTAAAGTCAAAGTTTTACCTCTGAACCCCTGAAAACCTGTGAAGTTTTCTGTTAAGTGATACTACACGTCCATTTTATTTTTTTCTTTTATTAAGGAAGACTTAAGCTATCTGCCCCATGATAAAAACACACTGTGATTTCTGTATAGGCTGTTGGAAAGAAGGTCTCTGCCCACATTCAGCTGAAAAAAAAAATGATGGTGAGCAGAGGGAAGAGTTTGAGAACACTGTGCAAAAAACTCAAAAGAAAAATGCTGAGTCACTTAATATTTAAGACGTACAAGCACATGAGCTTATCTGCCCCTTCTCCATTTTCATGACACTGTCTTGTGCAAAATTTCAGGTCCCTTCTCTCAGAAAAGCAATTATGCCACATCCCCTAACCTCAGCTCTAACATTCTTTCCTCCCCCTCTTCCTCCACATTCCCTGTGTTGTAAAGGAGGTGATTTAGCTGTGTTGCAAAGAAGGTGATTTAGCTGTCCTTTTTCCAGGCAGCACTCTATTGCTTTCAGCAGTTTGCCCAGTTATGGGGCCAATGCATCTAGAAGCTTCTCTGATGAAGGCTGGGAACAGCACTACTCTGTGAGCATTTAGAAGGCCCATTAATGACATGACTGTTCTGCAGAACAACAGTATTAGGTCTCTCCTCGGGCTTATGACCGCTAAATAACCTCCAACCCATGTTCAGACAAATAGTTCTTAATAAACCCTTAATAAACCTAATAGGCCACACTAAAAAGAAGATAGGAGGAGTTGGGGACTTATTGAGAAGAACAGACTGAGAGTTGAGGGAGAGGAGCTGGGCTGAAAATAACTAAAACTCATTATGTAAATTGTGAAATTAAAATAATAAAAATTAAAAATAACAAAAATTACTCATGAAGACTTGAGGCAGAACACTTGTATTTAATTTCTTGGGTGAGAACTAACAAGCTCAAAGATTCCTAGTTCTGACTACAGGTGAGAATTAACTAGGGGAGCTGTTAAAACCCTTGGTGTCAATGCTGTATCCCAATCCAAGTTAATTCAAACCTACAGGATTGGGACTCTTCAAGGAGTCTTTCTCTCAATTAGTGAATAGTATATACGCTCATGTTTGAAACCATTGTTAACTTCCTATCCTCAAGAGTCATTTCCTCTGTGTATTAGTCAGGGTTCTCTAAAGAAACAGAAGTAACAGGAAGAATATATAGCTATATACAATTTATTGATTTGCTCACATGACAGAGTTCAAGGAGTCCAACAGTAGACGCGTCACACTGGAGAGGCTGAGAATCCAGGGAACTGCTCAGTCCGCAAGACTGGATGTCTCAGTAGTCCCAATCTGGTGCCGGAGGCCCGATGGATTCCAGGAGATCTGCCGGTCTCAGTACACGCTGGGATCCAAAGGGTTGATCACAGCAGCAAGACAAACTCACCAGATGAGAGGGGCAAGCCACAGGAAAAAAGGGACCAGCTCCTTATGCCTTGGCCTCTTATACTTCCTGCCAGCAGAAGGTAACACCCACATTTGGGGTGGGCCATCCGGGTTGAGGTGGTCCAATCAGAACATCCTTTTTCTCTTATTTGTTCCTTGGTCCAGTCAAGTTGACACCCAGGATTAACCATCACAAGTTCACCCCTTGTCAACTTGACACCCAATAAATAGCCTTTCCTTATGTTATGCTTAAATGTTAATTGCAAACAATGGCAAGGTCATAATTCCACCTAACATGTTATAAGTGTCTCATGTACAATAGCAAAGCATTATATCTTAGAGTAGGTGGTAATGTCCTTGAGGAGCACTTAGTCCTTCAGTATCTAATAACCTAAATATGACAACACTTAACACTTATCTCAGTTGCACATTCAAAAGGGAACAACACAAGTATCTGCTTAATATATATATATATATGAACAAGCACATTCTTAACCAAATAGGACAAAAGTTAATATCTATTATAATCCACGTTTCTGCAACTGGTCCCATGGCTTCAGCTGATATTTATGACTACCTTCTTCTACTACCCATTCTGTATTTCCTCCACCATCAGCAAGCACCTCTGCAGGTCTTGGCTCTTTCCCTGGAGGAGTGACCCATACCTTCATCCCTGAAGGGTCTGGGCCATTTATTGTCCTGTCTGGTTTGGGTTGTTGGAGTTTCCCATTGACCTTAATCATAGGACATGGTAGCACCAGAAGGCGCCCTACAGCATCTCCTGCCTTCCAGACATAATCTTCCTTGCCCCCATTGTGGAGAAAAAGTCCAATTTCCCCATGGTAGTCTGGATCAATCACTCCTCCTACTACTGTTATTCCTTCCTTAGCCTGTTGGCTTAAAGGCAGTAGAAGCCCAAAGTGGCCAGGGGGAAGTCTTAGCTTCCAGTTCAATGGAACGTTTGCTGTATCTCCTGGCAAAAGCACTCCCCCCATTGGAGCCAAAACATCTAGACCAGCAGAACGCAAGGTCGTGGGTACAGGAAGCAAAAATTTTCCTACTGGGTCACTAGGGGTGATAGTGAGTGGAATCATTCCCACTTCCACCCCTTGGTTCCTGGACCCATGAATTCTGGCTATAGGAGAAACAGTACCATATAGTGGACGCTGATTCAAAGCATATACTGCTTGCTGGAGAACCTTGCCCCAGCCCTCCAGGGTATTGCTACCTAATTGGCGCTGTAACTGTGTCTTCAAGAGGCCATTCCATCGTTCTATCAAGCCAGCTGCTTCTGGGTGGTGGGGAACATGGTAAGACCAGTGGATACCATGACCATGGGCCCACAGTCGCACTTCTTTGGCTGTGAAGTGAGTTCCTTGGTCAGAAGCAATGCTGTGAGGAATACCATGACGGTGGATAAGGCATTCTGTAAGTCCCTGGATGGTAGTTTTGGCAGAAGCATTACGTGCAGGAAAGGCAAATCCATAACCAGAATAAGTATCTATTCCTGTAAGGACAAAACGCTGTCCCCTCCATGATGGAAGTGGTCCAATGTAGTCAACCTGCCACCAGGTTGCTGGCTGGTCACCCCGGGGAATAGCACCATATCGGGGGCTCAATGTTGGTCTCTGCTGTTGGCAAATCTGGCACTCGGCAGCAGCTGTAGCCAGATCAGCCTTAGTGAGTGGGAGTCCATGCTGTCGAGCCCATGCATAACCTCCATCTCTGCCACCATGACCACTTTGTTCATGGGCCCATTGAGCAACAACAGGGATAGCTGGAGAAAGAGGCTGACTATCCACAGAATGGGTCATCTGATCTACTTGATTATTAAACTCATCCTCTGCTGAGGTCACCTTTTGATGAGAATTTACATGAGACACAAGTATCTTCACATCCTTTGACCATTCAGAGAGCTCTATCCACATACTTCTTCCCCAAATGTCTTTCTCACCAATTTTCCAGTCATGCTCCTTCCAAGTCCCTGGCCATCCACTACAGCCCATGAATCAGTATATAATTGAACCTCTGGACATTTCTCCTTCCAGGCAAAATGCACAACCATGTGCACTGCCCGAAGTTCTGCCCACTGTGAAGACTTTCCTTCACCAGTGTCCTTTAGGGTTGTTTCAGAAATTGGCTGTAATGCTGCAACTGTCCACCTCTGGGTGGTGCCTGCATAGCATGCAGAACCATCAGTAAACCAGGCCCTAGTCTTCTCTTCCTCAGTCAACTGATCATAGGGCAAGCCCCATGAAGCCATAGGTACATGTTTAACCACAGGAGGCATTGTAACAGGAGTGAGAACCATAGGCATTCAGGCAACTTCTTCATGCAGCTTGCTTGTGCCCTCAGGGCCTGCCCAGGCCCTGTCACATATGTACCATTTTCTTTGACAATGGACTGTTGCTGTGCACATCCTACTTTATGGTCTGGTGGGTCAGATAACACCCAGCTCATGATGGGCAGCTCCGGTCACATGGAGACTTGGTGGCCCATTGTCAAACGTTCAGTTTCCACTAAGGCCCAATAGCAGGCTAAGAGCTGTCTTTCAAAAGGAGAATAGTTGTTTGCAGATGAAAGTAGAGCCTTACTCCAAAATCCCAAGGGCCTCCGCTATGATTCCCCTATGGGAACCTGCCAGACTCCAGATGGCATCTCTATCTGCCATTGATACCTCAAGCACCATTGGATCTGCTGGATCATATGGCCCTAGGGGCAGAGCAGCCTGCACTGCAGCCTGGACCTGTTGAAGAGCCTCTTCCTGTTCCAAGCCCCACTCAAAGTTTGCTGCCTTCCGAGTCACCTGATATATGGGTCGTAGTAATACAACCAGATGAGGAATGTGCTGCCTCCAGAATCCAAAAAGGCCCACTAAACATTGTGCTTCTTTCTTGGTGGAGGGAGGGGCCAGGTGCAACAACTTATTCTTTACCTTAGAAGGAATGTCTCTGCATGCTCCACACCAATGAACCCCTAGAAACTTCACTGAGGTAGATGACCCTTGAATTTTATTTGGGTTTATTTCCCATCCTCTCATGCGCATATGCTTTACCAACAAGTCTAAACTAGCTGCTACCTCCTGTTCACTGGGTCCAATCAGCATAACATCATCAATATAGTGGACCAGTGTGATATTTTGTGGAAGAGTCAGGCAATCAAGATCCCTTCTAACTAAGTTACGGCATAAGGCTGGAGAGTTAACATACCCTTGAGGTAAGACAGTAAAGGTATACTGTTGGCCTTGTCAGCTGAAAGCAAATTGATTCTGGTGGCCCTTATGAACTGGTATTGAGAAGAAAGCATTGGCCAGATCAATAGCTGCATACCAGGTAGCAGGAGATATATTAATCTGATCAAGTAAGGACACAATATCTGGTACAGCGGCTGCAATTGGCGTCACTACCTGGTTGAGTTTTTGATAGTCAACTGTCATTCTCCATGATCCATCTGTCTTTTGCACAGGCCAAATTGGAGAGTTAAATGGAGATGTGGTAGGAATCACCACCCCTGCATCTTTCAAATCCTTAATGGTGGCACTAATTTCTTCAATCCCTCCAGGGATACGATACTGTTTTTGGTTCACTATTTTCCCTGGTAGAGGCAACACCAATGATTTCCATTTGGTCTTTCCAACCATAATAGCCCTCGCTCCACAGGTCAGGGAACCAATGTGGGGATTCTGCCAATTCTTAATTATATCTATTCCAATTATACATTCTGGGACTGGGGAAATAACCACAGGATGAGTTCTGGGACCCACTGGGCCCACTGTAAGTCAGACTTCAGCCAAAACTCCATTTATCACCTGACCTCCATAGGCCCCTACTTTAACCGGAGGGCCACAATGCCTTTTAAGGTCTCCTGGGATCAGTGTCAACTCAGAACCAGTATCCAATAGGCCTCAAAAGGTCTGATTATTTCCTTTTCCCCAGTGTACAGTTACCCTGGTAAAAGGCCTCAGGTCCCTCTGGGGAAGGACAGGAGGAAGGAAAACAGCACAACTCTTTGGTATTGTGACAAGGTCCTTGCTCATTGGAACCTGGCCACCCCTTCATTCAAGGGGTTCTGGGTCTGTGAACTGTCTCAGGTCTGGAAACTGGTTAACTGGATGGGATTCACTACTCCTGAAATCCAATGTTGACTTCGTGTCATTTGTTCTAGAGCTTTTCTGCTTATACAGATCAAATAAAAACTTAGTTGGCTTCTTATTTATTTGGTTCCTGGGAACACCATGATTAATTAGCCAGTTCCAAAGATCATTTCAGGTCATGCCATTATAGGCATTGTTCTGCCTTTGCTGCCCATTATGATAACTACGATAAGTACGATCATCTGGCCTTCGGCAATTCAGTGCTGCCACCTGATGCCTACCCTGAGGTCCTGTTAAACCTATTATGTGTACATTTAATTTATGCAAGCGAGCAACAACTTCTCTAACTGTAAGATCTGGCATAAGAAATAGAGCAAAAACAAAGCTCTTCAAATGTTCTGGTGTCTCTCTCAGTACTTTCCATCTTATAAATTCAGTGAAAGGCATGTCCTCTGGGTCCTCATATTGTGGAGAATGTGGTTTTACACTTCGAATCCACTCGAGCATGCCCATCTGCCTGACCCTCACAATCCCTTCATCAATACTAAGCCAAGGAATATCAGGCATCTCTAACTCGCTGTTAGTAGGCCATGTTTTAATAAATACATCAGCCAACCATTCAAATAAACTTTTAACACCTTTTTTAACTGCTCGAGCTTCCATGTTAAACCTAGAATCTCTACTCAGTGGGCTCATATCGATAAACTCAGTATGATCCAATTTTATATTCCTTCCACCATTATCCCACACCCTTAAAATCCATTCCCACACATATTCCTTAGGCTTCTGCTGGAATGAATTGGCAAACTCATTAATTTCCTTAGTGGTGTAGTGCACTTCCTTGTGGACCACACCTTCTATCTCACCTTTAAGGGCTTGCTTAGACTTCAATCTGGTTATAGGTCTAGAGGTAACAATTGTTGGGCCCTGAGGGATATTAGCTCCCACTGGGAGGGGGAGATTAGTTTCCTCAGGCAAGGGTGGGGAGGAGGGATCTGCAGGGTGTGGATTCTCTGCTGAAGGTGGGGAGATTAATTCCTCAGATAAAGAAAATCCCTCAGAATCTGAGGGTTCGAAATCCTCATCATTGTGGTTCTCCCACATATCTGCATCCCAAGTTTCAGGGTTCCACCCTTTCCCCACCAGTGCTCTCACTTTGACTGCTGACACTCTTCATGGCTGGGAATTAAATTTGTGTTGTAAATCAGCCAAATATATAATAAGGGCTCCAGCTTGATTTTCTGCCACCTTAGCTCTTTGGCTGCTGGAGAGAAGATTCTCTTCCAGAGCACACTTGGAAACCTTTAAACTGTTGTTTCGAATCCGGAGCTGGTCATTTTTATCACTGAGCTCCTTATTTTCCTCTATCACTTTATCCAGAGATGCTAGGAGCAACCAGGCAACATCATTATTTTCCTTATTTTTCCACAATTTCTCGAACGTTTTATATATAGAGTCGCTAAATTCCTTGCTTCTCACAAGAGGCGAGTTAGGTGAGTGAAATGGATCTATCTTCATAATTACATCAAATAGTGTGCACCAAGGATTATCATTCCTCTTTATGCCACCAGGAGAGCCTTCAGTAACTCTAGGCTTCATTGGGTTGGAGAGCTGGCTCCAGAGACTACCAAGCCCACTAAAGAAATTCATCCTTTCAACTCTGTTTCTCTAGAACCACTCCTGGTGCCAAAATCTGTATTAATCAGGGTTCTGTAAAGAAATAGAAGTAACAGGATGAATATATAGCTATATACAATTTATTGATTTGCTCACATGACAGAGTTCAAGGAGTCCAACAGTAGCTGCACCACACTGGAGAGGCTGAGAATCCAGGGAACTGCTCAGTCCGCAAGACTGGATGTCTCAGTAGTCCCAATCTGGTGCTGGACGCCTGATGGATTCCAGGAGATCTGCTGGTCTCAGTACACGCTGGGATCCGAAGGGTTGATCACAGCAGCAAGACAAACTCACCAGATGAGAGAGGCAAGCCACAGGAAAAAAGGGACCAGCTCCCTCTGCCTTGGCCTCTTATACTTCCTGCTGGCAGAAGGTAACGCCCACATTTGGGGTGGGCCATCCGGATTGAGGTGGTCCAATCCGAACACCCTTTTTCTCTTATTTGTTCCTAGTCCAGTCAAGTTGACACCCGGGATTAACCATCACACTCTGTTCTCACTTAGGCTTTTCTAGATGAACAATGGACTGTTTAGGAGTTCCGTTCTCTTCAAGTGACAAGGTCATGCTGCATCAGAGGAGCAGAGCATGGAGATATTTGAGAAAAAATGTTCACTCCTCTGTAGAGACCATCTGTGCTCAGGAGCCCCTGTGAGAGCTCAGGCAAAGCAGGAGTGCAGGGAACTGAGTCTGATCCCTGAGACATCTTTAGATGTATCATTGCTTCCAATCATCACATAAGAAAGAGTACTAAGGTCTTAATATGCAGTGTACCCCATGGGCTCATGAGATGAATCCTTCACCTACATCTGCTAGCACTGTTTTGGAGGGTTCTGAAAACTTTGGTGGGATCTAGTTGAAGGAAGGAGATCATTGACAGGTGTCACAGAGGAATGCCCTCACCTATGTCCTGTCTCTCTCTTTTTTTCTGCTTCCAACTGATGCAGGTTAATTTTAACTGATAACTTGACATGATTTAGAATCACCTAGAAAGATAGCCTCTATGAGCAATTACAGGATCAGGTTGGTCTTATGTGCATATCTAGAAGGGACTGTCTTGATGTTCATCAAAGTAGGAACACCCACTGTGAATGTGGGTAATACCATTCCATAGGCCAGGCCATGAACTATGTAATACTGAAGAAAGTCAGCTGAGTATAAAGAAGCAGGCAAGCAAGGTTCCACGTGTTTATTCTGTCTGCTCTTGACTGTGGATGTGATGCTTTAAGTTCTTGCTTTAACTTCCCCACAGTAATGGACAATTACCTGGAAACCATAAGCCAAAACTTCCCTTTCTTTGCTAAGTTGTTTTATGTCAGGCTATTTGTCATAAAAGCAGAAATCAAGCTAGAGCATTGTCCACTGTGAGGTGAAAAGCCTCTCCACACTCTTCTGCTGCCATGTTCTGCCTAAGCACATGATGCCAAGGAAACATGAACCAAAGCCTCTGAAGCTATGAGCTCAAATAGAACTTTCCTCCTTCAAGTAGTTGATATCAGGTCTTTGGTTCACTCCAGATGAATTCCCTAAGACAGAACCAGAGTTTGATCTCATAATGAGGTTTCCATTTAGACAGCAAAGTAACATCAAAAGAACAACCAGTAATCCACAGATTCACCTTTCTGCCAGGGTAAATCAGATTCATTGTGCTATTTATCTCCCTGGATTTGGAGCTAGGGAGAGAGAAAACTCCTAGGAATGGAACATTTCTTTTTTTTTTTTTTTCTCCTCAACATTTTTTTTTATTGATGCTTTGTGCATTTCATACATCATTTTCCAATTCAGTTCAGGCATATCTCCCCTTCCCTTCACCCCCACCCCCACCCCAACCGAGATCATGCATTCTGCCATGACTGTCCTGCATATCTCTCTCAGTTTTTTTTTTCCATTTTTTAGCTATAAGTGATAATCCATGAGTACAAGCATCCTTCATGTATAACCAATTTGCAGGCTGTTGTGCCCAAACACCCACAGCCCCACCTTCCAGCGGGGGGTGAGGGGTTGTATGTTCAATCAGGTTAATCAAATGAGGGTCCAGACTACATTGCTGTAGTTTCACCCTTCACCCCAATCGCAGCCCTTACATTCTACCACGCCCCCTCTTCTCTTTTGTGCTGGGACCAGAGAGGTCGGTGCTAGCGGCCTGCACCTTGGTGCGGGCAGGAGTAGTTACCTGGGCAGGCATCTGCCGCCTCTGCCGCAGGAATGGAACATTTCATCTATTAGAAGTTAGAGGGAATGCATGATGGTTATGTGTGATACTTACATGGGAAGAACCACATGTGGAAACGTCATTTGAGCAATGCCCAAGTTCGTGAGATGAAAGGAAAGTGTCTAAAAGCCAAACATAGCTCATCTTGACCCTGAGCCTATGGAATGGGTAAAGAAGCCTATGAGAGCAAGATAGGCTCAGGTGAACAGATGCAGAGAGACAGACACGGGTGATGGCGCAATCAGTGGCTCAAACTAAGGAAGCAGGTAAGATGCAGCTCCCAGTTATGAATGGCTGATGCCCTTGTAACAGAATGGGGACTTTGACATAAAGGTTTCCCTCCCCAAAAGCATCCAGAAATCTCCTTGGTGTTGACTGTTTTAATTCTGGAATCCCAGAACTCATTACGGGTCCCAACTTCTTAGGCAGGTTTGAATTCAGAACTGTCTGTGTGTTTCCTCATGCCGCATCTTCACCTCTGTATTTTTGTGGTTGCGCCTTGAGGTTTGATTTCTCTTCCATTTCACTCAACATGTGGTAGAATGCTTGGCAAATTAGAAGCACTTCATAGCTGTCTACTTCCATGGTAATAGTAGTCAGAAGGGAAATAGTGCAATGTGGACAAAGGCTCTGAACTTGAGTATCCAAATGAAGTGTGTGTGTGGGGGGGGTGAACTTAAGCAGAGACTGCATGAACTGTAGAGCCCAGGCTGATAGCACAGCCATCTCTCCAGCCCTGGAAACAGAGCCTGGTGATCAATAGTACCGGGAAGAAGGAAAGTCAGGGGAGATGAGACTGAAAAGTCACAGGTCTGTGGTAGAGCTCACTTCGAGTACAAACCATGCCTTCTGTGTCAGGACAGTAGGGACAATAAGACCAGACCAAGTGGCTCCCAAGGTAACAGTTAACTCAGAGAAGAAGCCACTGGGGCACTCTACACGTTTTTCCCTAGCTTGTGTTTATACTTATAAGCCCTGATTCTATCCTCCATGACAGGTGAACAACAAATCCAGGTAATTTGGTGTGAAAGACTCTCCAAAGAATATGCAACTGTATTGCTTAGAGAAGCCAATGATTTCTATCCCCTATAGCCCCATTCTGCACAAGGATGACAAAGGGTGGATGCAGGGCAAGCATAGTAGGAGAGCCAACCATCTCTGCAATTATGGCAAAGGTTAACATCCAAAAAGAACACCCAAGTTGGGAGCCACACTGGCTTTGCACTTGGCCTTCAGATCTCCAGGGAAAACCTAATACTCATAAAGGAGGGTTAAAAAGGAAAAGGACCTTGAATTTGTCTGAGTGCTTTTCAGACAAGTTAGAGCACATTCAGTCCATAGAGAGAAGTCCTTTTTAGCAACCCAGAGCAAATGTTCAGTGATGTTGCTGTGTAAGTTCAGAGATGACAAGATAGGGCTCAGTGTGAGGAAAATTGAACTTACAGCCATATTGTTCACAAACTACTGATTTTTCATTTAATGAAAATACGATTCCATTACACACTCCTGAGTTTTGTTCAAGATGATTATGAGACTTCATAGTCAATAACTATTTTTGCCTCCTAGGCTTTTGGATCTCAGTTGATGTTCCTTAGTACCAAAGGACTTCTTGGAAGCATTCTTTGCATTAGACTTTGTGTCTGGTCCTTGGTATATAAATTTGAAAAGTTAGAGAAACATACTCCAGTTTTATGAAACTAAGAGTCTAAGAATTAGTGGAATAGACAGAGGAGAAATAAAATTCTGGCAAAGAGTCAAGCAAGATGACCTCAAAGCCATCCTGCCCTGAGAAGAGCCCATAAGCTGAGATTTGATGAAGTCAGACAAAGAGAAAAATGAACGAGGAGATGGGCTCAAAGAGCTCTGATGACTTAGCTCCCCATGCTCAAGTCAAAAGACCTGGTCCTGAGAGGACTATAGAAAATGCTGTAATCCAAACACAAGACAAGGGAGCTGTAAGTACCATCTAAATCAAAGCAATCCCTGTATCTATGATTAGGATTAGGTTTGATATTCTGTGCTTGGCTGAGCACATAAATAACTTCAGTCTAACTATGCAGACTGGGCTGCTCATCACTGATGAATTCTCTTGAGAATCTAGAAACTCACTGGTTACTTGGTAAGAGGAAAGAAGGATAAATGAGTGTGGTAAGAAAACTCTAGATTGTGAAGTTCCACCGAAACTGATATATATTGTTTTCTCTCACATTTCAGGGACCACACCAAATGACATGGCTATGTTAAGGTTTGTAAAATCATTTTTAATTGAATGCTTGTGATTTTCATGTAGTATAATTTGATGGTATTTAGATACCTTCCCCTATCTGTACCTTTCCTTATTGCCACCATCCAATTTAATGTACTCTACTATATGCAATAAGGCCTATAGTACCTAATTTGTGTCTCCAAGTGTCCTTCTGTGTGAGTCCATCCACTGCAGCCTTGCAGGTGAATGCGGGCCACATGTGGCTGCCAGCATTATCTTCATTGCCTGCCTGCACATCTGCATCTGTCCCCACCCTGTGAGTGAGAGCAGCGTGTGATGCATAGAGCACATGATACAGGGGAAGACAGCATGTGAAGCATAGAGCACCTGATACAGGGGAAGAGAAGCAGCGCATGATACAGCACATGATGCAGGGGGTGTGGAATTGGTTGTGGGATTGGCTACTGGGAGATGACATCGTTCTATTTATATAAGTGATTTGCTACATACAATAAATGGATTCTTCATTACCTTTACCATCTGACAAGATGTCCAGTCTGTTATTTCATGCTTGTGTGATTGTAAGTCTATCAGACTTGGTAGTTTGCTAGCAGGCTAGACTGGATGACATCACATCAGCCACCAGTCTGGAATTCAAGTCTTGGGGTCACCACCCTGACTTGTGCAGTTATTAAATGACTCAAGGCCTTAAGGGGGAGCCATCAGTTCTCTAGCCTAAATCGGAGGGGCTACCAGCTGCCCAGATTCAGCTGTGGAATAAACATTTCCACAGCCAGTTGGTACCTGTGAAAGGTGCTAATTTCCCAGGGAGAAGCCACTGGCAGCAATCTTCCCCAGCAGGATCAAGTGACATCAGACTGCAGAAGCTCCTGGCAGAGCCTGATTAACCTACCAAGAGTCCTATCTTTGAAAGAGGCAATCTCTCATCCTCCCAGCAGCCATCAGTTGTCCATATTTCCCCAGGATGAGTTGGGGTTTCTTACCTACTTCCCCATGTTTATGCTGGGATTTTGTCTGGTTTGATCTTGCATGGGACTTGAGCATACTGTCACTATTACTATTAGTTCATATGAATAACTGACCATCTGTCTGGAAAACTGTTTCCTTGTGGTCATCCACTACCTCTGACTCTTACAATCTTTCTGCCCCCTCTTGTACAATGATCCCTGAGACTTGGGAAGTAGAAGTTTGATATAGATGTCCTATGAAGGGCAAGTACTCTGCAGCCTTTTTCTGCACTTTGCCCAGTTATATGTTTCTGTGTTAATCACCATCTTCAGCATCAGGAAACTTCTCTGATGAGAGTTGAGAATACATTAATCTATGGGCGTAGAAACAAGTCATTAGGAGTCACTTTAATGCTATAATTATTTAGTAGAAGACTAGTATTGTGTTTTACCCTGTGTTCTGAGACTTCTCTACCCTCAGATTCCTAAGTCTGATATCAATGTCAGGTATGTGCTCCATCTGTGAAGAGGACCTTAAATCCAAGTATAGAGTGGTTGGTTACTCCCGTAATATTTGTGCCACTATTGCACTGGTGGGCATATCTTGCTAGGCCAGTTGTTATTGTAGTTCACAGGATTCACAGCTGGATAAAGTTGATTATGTTTTCTTCCAGTAGTATGCACAGCACCTTCTAGCACTATCAACCCTTATGCTGAGTTTTGATGGAGCAGAGTATGCAAACTTAGGTTTGGCCCACGAAGAGAACAAGGTAAGTCTTTCTAAATGACCCCAGGACAAATGTCCCATGAGGCTTCTGAAGGAGTCCAGAGAAGGCAAAGTATGTCTCAGTGATATGGAAAGAGAAGCAAGGAAGAGATATACAAGGCTGGAATGGAACTCTTGACTCCCAGTGGGATAGGGGCCCGCCACAACCCAGAGGCAATGGCAACAGTTTCTGAAATCAACACCATGCCTTTAGTGGAGATTCTCCCAAATTACCATCTGGGAAAAATCCTACATCATTCGCTTGTGTTCATACCTGTCAGGCTCAGGAGATGACTAGTTAGGTCTCAGAGCTACTCAGAATGTCCTTTCGAATGCCATTGTCTCAGTCACCTCTCTTCAAGGGGTGTGGCTGGAGAGATGGATCAGCAGTTAAAGCACTGGCTACAAAGGCAAGAAGACTAGGGTCCAGATCCCAGCACCTGTATAAATGCCGGCTGGGCACAGGGGCTTGCCTGTAGCTCCAGCATTGCAAGTCAGAGACATAGGATCCCAGGGAGAAGCCGGCCAGTAAGACCAGCCATAGCAGAGAGCTCAGGGTTTGACTGAAACACCTCCCTCAAAAGAGTAAGATTGAAGCGCAAAGAGGATGCCCAGCATCACACATGGGCACATGCATGTGCATATGCACTTACCCATGTATGCCTACACACATACATGAAATGCTAACCACACACCCGCACCTTGAGAGGCCACAACTACATTTCCCGAATGCTCTATATTTACTCGAAATGAGGCCCCACCCATAGCCATGTCAGGGCCTTTAATATTCCTTCTGATGGGCAGGTGGTGTGGCTGCTGTCATATGGCCAGCTGACTCCAGGTTCATCTGCATAGACTGCGTACCCCAGGCCTCTCTGGATGCTTCCTGATTTGATAACTCACCCAGGGTTAGCACCACTGTTACAAACACCAGTTGCTAAAGAAGAAAGAAAGATGGGAGCAGGTGGGCTGTGTGGGACGAGACATCACACCTACAAAATCTGCAGAGGAAGAACTTCACTGTGCAATTCACTGCACTTTAAAGAACACACACAGACACAGACACACACACACACACACACACACACACACACACACACAGACGAGCATTTCTCGGGAGCCAAAAACGAAGGCTGCACAAGCCAGAAGGGAAAGTGTCGGCAGCACCGAGGCAGAGCAGCCCCTGCTCTCCTACAGAAATGCCAAGACGCACAAAAATCTGAAACATGTATTTCTAGTTTCCTTGCTCCTTCTGTGTGAGCTGTGAGGAGGGGGTGGAGACCTTGACTTTCCATCCCAGCATCCTGAGCCCAAAATGCTGTTGTCTTTGGATATACAAAAACTATGTTAAATAAAGGAACGAGAGAGAAAACAACAACAAAAACAATAACAAACAACAGCAACCGAGAGGAAAGGAGGGAAGTTTCTTCTTTCCACAAAATAACCCTCTGTGCAGTCCCTGTGAACAGTGTACTGATGGGACCACCTGGAGGGCTGTTTAGAGGCCATTAGTTACCTAACACATGGGCAATAATCAGCCAAGAAATGATAAAAATAGCCCCTGTTTCTTTAACACTTTCAACCTGCTTTATCATTTGCTTCTCAGAGCTCCCTGCTTCCAGCTGGAGCATGAGAGCCTTTGTTTGCTTGATTTGCTTCTTAGCTGACATTGGTAATATAGAAGTAACAGGCAATGAAGTGCCTCATAATGTATTCTAATATTGCACAGAAGAGTATGAATCAGTTTCCAATGCACCATTCTTTCTGAGTCATTCCTTTATTTGGGTGCTTCCACGTGTCCATCATGTGCTAGTCTTTGTGTGCTGAACTCATTTTGGTTTATATTTTGCATTGTGTAGAAGAAAACATGGATTTTTAAAGTAGCAAACACTTAAGCCAAAGTGACAGCTCCATTCTCCATCTTGGTAATCACATGTAAATTATGTCTGTAGTTAGCTTACATTTACTGTAAGTGATGTAGGAAAAATGTCATTGAATAGTATTAACATGAAGGAAAGAAATGCCCATACTGCTCGGCATACACAGACACTGAGGGAAGTTGTGTGTTCTGTCCCTTTTGTGGCACAGGGCCAGATTTACTGAGGGATAAGCCTATCTCCTCCCATGCAACAAAAGTGAAATGCTGAAGAAGCAGTTTGCTGACCTCACTGAGTGCCCATCACTGAGCTATAAAGAATGGTTTTAAATGTGTAAGCTTTAAAGTACGTATGTACCTGAGAAGGTTCCTGGAAACCAATAGAAAGATGCCAGGCTTCTCTGTGCAAGAGCTGGGTAGAAGGATTGGGGAGATCCCCCAGTCAAGGCAGAGCCAGCCCCACTGTGGGGCTTTCTTCCACTCACTAATTCTCAACCTGGAGCCAGAGGTGTTTCCTAGGAATCTGGTGTGGCTGGGAAGGGGATGGAGGAACCAAGCCACATTCTCTCTTGAAGCAAGGCTCAAGAGGAAATGTACATCAGTGTTTCATTTAGGAAACAATTGGATAAAGGCATGTCTTTGTTGGCCACCATCCAAGCTTCTCATCATTGCGATACTTATTCTATAGTGAAGATATTGAACATGCCACAGAGACCATATTAGGTCGAAAGCAATTTATAAAATTTTTCCCACCACCGTATTTCCAACCTGTTTGCATTTCAATAACTTCTTTCAATATTATGTTAGTTTGGCCTTTCCAATTGGAGTTCTCCAGAGAAACAAAGTTAAAAGGATAGATAGTAGATAGATGATAGATAGGATGGATGGATAGATTAGATAGATAGATAGATAGATAGATAGATAGATAGATAGACAGACAGATAGATAGATAGATGATAGATAGGATAGATAGAGATAGAGTTAGACAGATGATTAGATAGATAGATAGATAGATAGATAGATAGATAGATAGATAGATAGATAGATGATAGGTAGAATAGACCGATTATTAAAATGGTAAAATTTGGCTCATACAATTACAGACAAAACCCACAGTTTGCTGTCTGGAAGATGGAGAGCAAGAAAGTCTTGAGGACCAGGAGCAAGGCTGGTCAAGGGCAAGAAAGGAGAGACAGCCCAGCTCAGACAGAGAGAGTAAATTTGACCTTCTTCTGCCTTTTCAGATTCCACTTGGGAGTTCAATAGTTTGGATACTTGCGGAACACTGCCCTCCAGTCATAACCTGGCTGTTGTCACCTTGAAATCAGAGCAGCTGTGATTACCCACGTGAGACCCTCACAAGATTAAGCTCATTAACTTTCCCTTGTGGAGGGCTGTGTGAATGCACAAGGTTATGCATGAGGGGATCAAGAGACTGAGGAGGCTCAAAAGTGGCTCACAAGGTGAAGTGCGACCCTCTGGAGGTGCATCATGAAGTGGGATGAGGCCCTGCTCTTCCCAGAAGGTCTATGTTCATGACTTTCTCAGGAAGCAAGGATATTTTTGATAGTATAGCCGTACCTACCATTGACTTGCCCATGTTTCTGTAAGTAACCCCTCATACATGCTGCTGTAAGCCATCCCAATTAAGCTCGTTAGTTCACCAAATATAATCAGTGCCCTATTTTTGGTGAATTGACATTTACTCACAATGTCCCAAGAAAAATTACCAGCAGTAATGGGATCCACCCACATTAGGGAGGGTGGGTCATCTTCAGTTAGTTTGTCTATTGAACCAAATGATCATTTCTCTGGATTATCTAAACTCCCTTCAAGACACATCTGAAAATAATGTTCCATGAGGTTACTAAGCATCATTTAGTCCAGCCCAGATATCTAATAAAATTAATCATCACACTCACCCATAAAATATCATTCCAGTACTGGCCAGGTGGATCAGCAGGTAAAGGCATGTGCCACCAAGACTGATAACCTGAGTTTGATCCCTGGGACCCACATGATGGAAAGAAAGAATCAATTCCCTCAAATTGTCTTTTCAACTTTTCACAGGCACCATGACATGCACACATGCGTGTACACACACACACACACACACACACACACACACACCACATACACACACAAGCACAAAGCCAGGCACACAAACATATACACAATAACCAAATAAAATGTAATAAATATCATTCCATAATTAATCTGGTCATTTCCCAGTATTAAAAAATACCACTCCTGGGTATACCCATAAGACCCATCCTATTGCAGAATTACACGCGCATCTATGTTTATTGCATCTCTCTTCACAATAGCGAAGAGCTGGAAGCAACCCAAGTGTCCCTCAACCAATGAGGAGATAGAGAAAATGTGGTATCTACACAATGGAATTCTATGCAGCGGTAAAGAAAGATGATATCATGAACTTTGCAGGTAAATGGATGGAACTTGAAGTCACTATGCTAAGTGAAGTAACACAGTCCCCCAAAAAAGCAAATGAAGAAAGGTATCCCTCATCTGTGGATGCTAGCACCAAATCTCTAGTTGAAAGGCAAGTTGACCAATGTTAATGTCATATTTCTTTTTATCTGCAGGCAACTGTGCTCTTATAATGTGAATCCCTTAAGGGGCTCTAGAATTAATTGACCACTTATTTTCAGACTTTGTAATTGTGGTATATGGGTGGAGGATATGTATTCATATTTTTTTTTAATTTTTCATTTATTTATTTTTGTATGTGTATGAATGTACTGTCTGCATGCAGGTCTGTGCACCCGTGTCGTGCAATGCCACGGAGGTCAGAAGAGGGTCTCGGATTCCCCTGGAACTGGAGTTCTCCTGGAATTGGAGTTACAGACGGTTCTTAGCCGCCATGTGGGTGCTGGGGATCGAACCCGGGTCCTCTGCAAGAGCAGTTGGCGCTCTTAACCACTAGGCCATCTCTCCAGCCCCATATTTTAAAGTAATATAAAATTAAAGGGAAAAATGTGAACTCCTGAGGAAAATACTCCCAAATCATCGTTCTCATTTCCTGACACTGAAGACTTATCAGTGAACTAAGCGAATCTGTTTACAGGCATAAAATTCATGTGTGCCAATCTCCAATGTTTTACAAAAGATGTCTGGTTGTAACAAAAATGTAAGGAATCAGACATAGGATGAGGACATGGGACTATCTCTCAGAGAATTTAATATAACTGCCATTAATTTACTAGAGCTTCTAATAAAAACATGCACCAAACTCAAGAGCATTTTGGTGACTTCAGAAGAAAGATGAAACTCCTACCGGCATCTAAAACACAAACACCAGGTTGGGTGGAGGGTACATATGCATATTTTAGAGTAATATAAAATTAAAAGGGAAAAAAGAGTGAAATAATTAGGGCTCTGATGATTAGATAATATACATATGTACACAAAAATACAAGGTGGAAAATCATGTTATATATATGTAAAACGGTCAATACATTTTTCCTTTTTTCTCTATATGCCAAAAAAAAACTTGACAGACCATTGAAAATCAGGGATGTTTGTAGTATAAAGAAGGAGGTGAGGCTGGAGAGATGGCTCAGCGGTTAAGAGCACTGGCTGCTCTTGCAGAGGACCCGGATTCAATCCCCAGCACCCACATGACAGCTAAGAACCATCTTTGACTCCAGTGCCAGGGGAATCCGACTCCTTCTTCTGACCTCCGTGACACTGCACGACATGGGTGCACAGACCTACATGCAGACAGTACACTCATACACATAAAAAAATAAATAAAAATTTAAAAAAAGAGATGAGGTCTTTGGAAGATTAGCTTGGGAGGGCTCCACTCTTGTAAATGATATTAGTGCTCTTGACTACTGGGCACTGAATCTGCTGGCACTTTGATCTTGAGCTTTCCAGCTTCCAGAATCATGAATGATAAGTTTTTGTCTTTGGAAATTTCCCATTCTAGAGTAGTTACAGGCTTTGAGCATACTAAGGCAAGTACTAGGTTGGAGAGCATGTCTCCATGGAAACTTGGGATGTAAGTTGATAGAGCCACTCAGCAGAAGGAACCTGGGTTCCCATGTTTCTATGTGAGCAAGCCACCTCCACCTGGGCTGCTTCTCTCATTAAAGGACAGAGAATTTATAAAAAAGCAAAAGGAAAACACAGAAATAGATATACCATTTATATATCTACTGGGTTAAATGGTGTTGTCTTAAATTCATGTCCACTTGGAACCACAGAGTATGAGCATATTTGGAAATACAGTTTTTTCAGATATAATTAGTTAAAATAAGGTCATGTTGCCTTAAACCCTACATATGGTGTCCTTGGAAGGAGATAGAAGATTGGTGACACTGATGTATACAGGAAGAAGCTCAAGTATGTGCAAACTCGGCAGACTGGACTCCACACTGCCATAAATCCTGAACTTGGCAGGCCCTATGTCTACTGTTCTGGGGCTATGTATCTTGAATAAACATTAAGGCAGGTTTTTTTTTTTCATGAGAGCCTTTGGAGAAATAAGATTTCATTCATGTGTTGAGATGGTGAGCTGAGTCCAGCAGCAAACATGGGTAACTGGAGTTCAAATCCCTGGCACCCATGTATAAAAGCACATATCACTGAACCCATCTATAATCCTCACACAGGGGTTCGGGATGAAGAATTGGTGCCAATTGCTGAGCACTGGGTTCGCTGAGAGATCCTGTCTCAAAGCATAAGATAGAGAATGATGGAGACATCTGATGTCAACTTCTGGCTTCTGTATGCGCGTGCTCGCGCACACGCACACATACACACACACACACAGACTACACCCCCACCCTCCACACCAAAGTTCACAATAAGCTGTTCTGACTCACACATAGAGAGTGTTAGTAAATTAATATAAAATATTGCTTCTGGACACAGCTTACCATCTCAGTGAATGAATGAGACCCTATCCCCCACTTTTCAAATGGACTCCATAGGAGGGTAACAGTGGTATGCATGTCTGCACCCTATAAAATCTTCTTTTTTCAAAATATTTCAAGGATTTCAATGAGACAGTACTGTGCATTGAAAAAAAGTATAGCAGAGCTGATGTGAGCTACACATCTGTTCCTAACCGCATCCTTCCACTCACTACGACTTCGGGCTAGTTCCTCATCCTCTCCGAGTCTCCGTTTCTTTCCCAATCAAATGAGACTATGCCAATAACTGCAGGATAGATCCAGGTGCTAGCAGAATCTAGCAAGCACCACTAGCCCAGGTCAAGGATGGCAACTGGAAAGGGATCAGCAGAAGAGTTCCCAAAATTCCCTTCCTGCTCACAGCCCCCACTTTCCCCCGCTGTTCTCCAGCTGCTCTGTCAGCAGGTACCTCCTCGTGTCATAGTAACTTTGACGCCAGCAAGGAAAGGGGATTCTAGAATGCAGTGCCCCCCCAGGGGCTTTATTTAGCCCCCCACAAAATGGCTTGATTGGTGCTGTTTAACATTTCATCTGATAATTTTGATTTCTTCAGGTAAAAAGAATTTTGGTAAATTTCACTCACCCCTTTGGGTTTTATCACAAATTAATTGACAAATACTCAGGTCTTTGTAGGTGTTTCCGTGGAGACTTTTCCAGCTAAGAAAGGCTCTTTGTGGTAGCCCGTGGTGCCCTTCTGACCTGGCACCACCCAAGTCTGCACCTGCATGCTCCTTTTTACTTGACCTCCCCAGCCCCGTGATTTGAGGGAAAGGACTATACATGCTTTGCTTGTAACCTTTATGTCTGGAAACACTGAAGATGTCGCTTTTCCAGCATTGTTTCAAAGACATGCTCAAGGGGAACCCTATGAAAAGGCAGGGCCACAGGAGATCCTGCAGAGCTAGCACTACAGGCGAGAAGCCCCCTGGCTCAGCACATGGGCCAGACAAGACTCCTCTCAGAAGCTCAGCATGACACCTGCTCCTGTCAGGCAAGTCTGGCCTGGGAATACCATATATCAGTCTCCACACAGAATGGGCATGGATCTTCCCTCTCTGCCCTGCACATACATAGACATGGAGGTACAAAGGCATGTTCACACATGTATACCCCATATGCATCTCTACATGTTCACTTAAAACCACACATAGATACATATTACAGTCATACACATTCACCCATGCTCATAGACACATACATACACACACACACATATATGTGAGTCAACATGTACACCTACATGCAGAAAATACAAGCACAGTGCCCCTGCTCTTTCACCCCTTCCAGTCATCGCCCAGGCCCAACCACCTCTTTCCTGGCCTGCACAGTGTTCTTCCCCGGTTGCTATTTTCATACGAGCCATTCTCCCCCAAAAGTACTAAAGATGTACAAAGCCAGAAAACGCACAGCTCTTTTCTGCCCCCTTGACAACATTCTTTTGGGCAAGAAGCTGAGAGAGAAGAAAGGAGTTAAAATATGCACATAATGTACAAATCTTCAGAAACTGTTCCTAATCTGTCAGATCCCTCCAGCAAAAGGAATGGCTTTCTGAATCCTAGAAGAATCAAATCAAAACCTTAGCCTGCTGTAGGGGCCCAAGGTCTGGCCCAGGGCAGCTTCTTGGTGGCTTTCTCTCCTCCCATCCATCCACATGACCACTGGAGTCCTGCATCGGCCATGTATGCCCTGCTCTTATTGTGAGTTGACATGGCCTGAGTGAACTCATAAACATACCTCAAAGCCCAGCCCAGATGCATCCCTCTACCTGGTTTCCTCCTTCCCTCAATCCTGCTCATCACACTTTCCTCAGAAAAACCACACAGTGCAGAGCTTGTACCTTACTTGTCACTCTGAAACTTGAAGAAAATGGGTCTGGGAAATGTTGGTTACATCGTCCAAAGTCTCCAGAAGTCCTCACTCCTAAATAGACAAATCAACACATCTGACTTCAAAATCAGTTGCCTTTCACAGAAGCACATGCCTTGCTGTGGACATCCCAGGTGCTAAGTAGGAGCCTTGTAATCTCACACTTACTATCCCAGTTGTACTTAGCTCATCATGACTTTACCCTGTGTCCCCAGGCTTGCACTAACCTTGGACCTATCAGGTGGAGAGCACTTGTTTTGCTGTCAGTATCTTACACTCTTTGTTGGTACTGACTGTGAGCCATTCTCAGTGCCAGTCGCCCAAATAAGAATATCTTACCCTTGGAAAGTCCCTTCAAGACTTTGAAGCACTTTAGCAAAAAATACTAAGCAGTCCCAGAAGAAGATGGAAAGAAATGTTATTTACTAACAATAGCATTTGTGCTTTGAGATGAAGAAACTGAAGGCAGGGTAAACCAGGGAACGGAGCAGAACCCCTCAGACCTGCTCCCAGGTTGTGCTGCAGCATCTCCAAGAAGCAGATCCCTGAGGGCTCAGTACATATTCCTATCATGAAGCCTATTGGAGCATGTCCGTTCCGAATAGCAGCTGGAGCTGTCCACCTCGGTGCTAGAGAGGAGCCCAGTGTTGTCACCTCAGGATTCACCTGGCCACCAAAGCACGTGCCCCCTTATCTGCTCTGGTTTAGGAATGGTAGTGCCAACAAGACAGAGCAGCTCCTCCTGGGGCCTCCTTGGAACTCCGCATGCGGCCTTTCTTTTTTCAAAGAACCTTAGCAGTGATGGAGGATTGCAATATGGAAAGAGGACACATACCTTACTGGAGGCTGGTATGAACTAAAATCAGAGCATTATGAAGCCTGCTTCCTGCAGGCTGCAACATGTGCTGGGTGTGCTGGGTAGTTTTCCAGTTGCTGTGATGGAACACCTGACTCAAGAAGATATCCAAAAGAGGAGGAATTTATTCTGGCTATGGTTCTCTCATGGAAGGGAAGACATGGTAGAGCTCCTGGTAGCAGTAGTGTGAACTCGGGAACTCCTCACATCTAGATAGGCAAGGAAGGAGAGGGCTCACACTGGAGCCAGAGCTAGGCTATAACTCATAGTACCTCTTCCTTGCCAGCTGGCAAGCCCCACCTTTTGAAGAAAGTGTGTCCACCCTGAAGGCCCTGGGAGGCCAGAAAACACATATTTTCATTTAGTGTGACATCAGGGCATGGCACTGTCATCTGTAAAGTTCACACTACAGAGCAACACAGTTTCAAAAAATATTGCGAAACAATCTCATGATATTTGAAGTCAGTTTTGTGTTGGGCCATATTCACAGGTCCCATAGACCAAATGCAGCCTATGGCAAGGATTAAACACCTTGATGACTAAGTTCCACAACCTCCAAAGCCAGTGCCCACAGCCCAGGTCTGGAAGGTGGGAACTGACTCTTACATCTGTATCATGTAGTTTCTTTGCAGGTATGCCTCAAAAAGGAAGAAATTTTCTGAGAAAGTTCTCATGGCATGTGTGTCAGGGGAGAGAGGGAGGAGGGAGAGGAGAGAGAGAGAGAGAGAGAGAGAGAGAGAGAGAGAGAGAGAGAGAGAGATTTGTGACCCAGGCTATGACTTTTGCCTCTGTAGAGGTGAGGAGTAGATTGTTTAGAAGAACCTGAGTGTCGTCCAGAGATATGGGAAAGGCTGCCGAGGACATCTCAGAAGTCTCTTTGAACAAAGACCAGGGTCAACCAGTGTGGGAAAACTTAGTTAGGATGGGTTGGATTCGAAGCCAATGGTACCTCCCTGGCCACACCCATGGGGTGGGGTGTAGTGATGAAAAGATTTGGCATTTGTCCCTGAGAACTGAGTCATAATGGATATTTAACCAGACATGTTGGAATAAAAACTCTCTCTGCATTTGGACCTCAACCTGTGTACTTTCCTACACGAGTTTTCCACATGGGTTGTCCTGGGACAAAGTGGGCCCTGCCACAAATACCAGTGGCGACCCCACAAACCAGGCTGTCTGAAACAGTAGGAGACTGGATCTGTGGAAAGCCCACAGTCTTGAAAAGATTTGATTTTATATATACATATATATATATATGTATATATATTACATCATATATGTATATATATATATATATATATGTATATATATAATCTTCTACTCCTCCTCCCAGTTGACATATAACATAGAGCTTCTCGTCCCCCAGCTGTGGAGAGCAGGTCCTTTATATATTCTAAGGAAATCTCTATGTTAGGTATTAACCATCCTTGGTTCATAAGATATCAGAATCTCATCATGTCAAACAGTCATACACTGTGTTATAGAACCCCACAGGCCTGCTCCCAGGCTGGTGCTGCAGCATCTCCAAGAAGCAGATCCCTGAGGGCTCAGTACATATTCCTATCATGAAGCCTATTGGAGCATGTCCACTACCTTGGAAGGAAATGAAACCTCAAGAAGTGAGAAAGTGATGGCCTCTGTTTTCCTTATATCCAAAATTATCATGGGAACAAATAGACCGTAGATGTGTGAATGGGTTCAGCACAGTCAGCCAGCGATCAGCACACCAGTGCCGCCATCTCTGGCAATGATTCATGAGAAATACAGTTTCAGTTGCCCAGAGCCATGGCCATAGGTTATGTACTGTCAGTGGCTTCTGCCATGTTATGACTCTAAAACTGAGGAGCCTGGTGAAATAGATGTCCCATGAAGTGGAAAATATTAACTATGTGACCCTCTGCAGAGAATGATCACCAAAAATAAGCCATCCAGTACCATCAAAGACTGATGTTCCTATTGATTCCATAAGAGAGTTAGTTACTATGGACCTTCCTGGAGCAGGAAGTTTGTATATCTGGGTGGCTGTGAGGAGCACTAAAGCCAAGATTCAGTCTCTAAGGAGTTAAAGGGGGGGGGGTTCAGGTCTTCAATGCTGTGTGTGTCTTTGGGGGGAGCTTGTGCACAGGTGCATATGTGTGCAGTTGTGTGAGTGCCAATAGAGGCTTGAAACCAACCTTGGCTGTTAATCTTCAAATTCCATCAACATGGTTTTTGGAAATAGGGCCTCTCCTTGACTGAGAGCTCACCAATTAGAGTAGTATGGCTGGAGAGGGACCAAAGGATCCACTGGTTTCTGTCTCCCTTGAGCTGGCAGTACAGGTACACATCTCCGTACCAGGCTTTCTTACGTGGCTTCTGGGATGGAACTCAGCAAGCACTTTACTGGCTGAGCCAGATGCTTCCTTAGTACTTCTACCCATTGTTCCCAGAAGGACCGACTGAGGTGGAGGCTCAAGTTCTGAGGCTAGGAAGAAAATTGTCATAAATTCTATGCACATAGTACATTTACGTCACATAGTAGATTACTTCCTTCTCTTAAAATATGTAACTTTTTCATATGCTAAACCCTCTTAAGAAATATGAACTTATAGCCGGGCGTGGTGGCACACGCCTTTAATCCTAGCACTAGGGAGGCAGAGGCAGGCGGATCTTTGTGAGTTCAAGGCCAGTCTGGTCTACACAGTGAGTTCCAGGACAGTTGGGGCTACAGGGAGACCTTGTCTTGAAAAGACCAAAAAAAAAAAAAAAAAAAAAAAAGAAATATGAACTTAGAAGGAAAGAGAATTTGCTGAATTGGGACCCAAACCTCAGGAAACACAATTTTATAATGCTTTCCAATATTCCACATAAGAAACACAATGTTTTTATTAAGGGAAAAATGGAGATTCAAAGATTTGGTGACATCCAGGCATTGCCTGGAAGTAAAGACCTGGGGAAACATGTCTGTGGTATCTAGAGCCCCCCCACCCAGCTTTCCAGGCCACTATTCTGTGACACTAGTGAGAGCTGACTCTGCTATTACAGCCTGGAATCCACCTCATCTTCCATGCAATGCCCCGGTGCTCCTTAGACACAAAGACAGAGCACTTGAAGGCCTTGTACATTAATCAAGAGCTTCGCCTCTTCTTCCCCTGAGTAGAGCATGGGAGCCCTGTGGCTGACAGCCAGCCCGAGAGCTTGATAGAGCACCCACACTGTAGGCCATTTGGCTCTGCTAAGCAGAGCCACCAGCCCTGCTCTGATGAGAATGATGGTTTTTCAAAGACCCCTGTTTGAAGAGAAACAAAGAGCACTTAGCAGCCTGCTTTCTGTTCCCAGTCTGTTGCAAAGAAGGCACATTATAAAAACATTAGCACTCAACCAGGGCTCCAGTGATCCCTGGGTGGATGGCGGGTGCCACAAGGGTGATTTTTCAGAGCCCAGCACCATAGCTGGACACCAGCAATGCTATGACACCCCGGAACACCCTAAGGCCCTGTGCTGCTGAGGTCCACAGCCTGTGTCACCTCTGTATCCCTAAGCTGTCTTATGTTAGGGTGAATCACAGACCTGGCTTGGGCATGAGAGATGGGCTCAAGTGTCTGTTTCCAAAGTGAGCAGATGGCATAACCGTGTTCCATGTGTGAGAGAGATCACGCCCAGCTAACAGGAGCATTTTGACAGAGCACCAGATAACGCATTTATCAATCCTGACGTGGTATCTGACAGGCTCTGCCTGCTGGCCTGCACCCCTCACAGCATGGTGCAAGCTTCCATTATCAAGGTCACAGATGTCAAAGCCTTCCCAGCACATATTCTAAAATGTCAAAAGCAATCACTGCATCTCTCTTTTTTTTGTTGTTTCTCAGAATAAATCCTTCATCTCTCATACCAAGCTTTAGTAGCAGTCTAGATCTTTCCTGAAAAGCTAAGTGCCAGGCCCTTCATCTCAGAGTGGCCAGAGAGTAAGGCCTGATCTTAGGAGACAGCGTGTCCTGTCCTCAGCATCATCGTGGTGAATGAGTTGCTGTTACACTGAGAGGAAAGAACTCAGCCTTGGGAATTAGAACCCAGCACTAGTGAGTGTCTTACTTGCTTTGTAACTGGGAGATTTTCAGCTTTAAGATTTTCGGAAATGGTTAGCTGAGGATGCTGACTGGTGACAGGGCACTTGTTTGCACAAACCCTGGGTTCAATTGCATGTACTCCAATCATATTAACAACAACAACGCTGATCATCTATGTTGTTAAACTTGCTTCATTCATCCACGGGAAGCATCACAAATACTTTGCAAAACACAACACAATCATTATCGTGAGATGAGTGAATGAATTATAATGTAAATGTGTGGCTGCTTCCTTGGAGCTAGAGGAGAAAGATTGCCTCGCCCCCAACCAAGCTGCCTGAGGTGGGTCAGGAACGATCATGGAGCAGTTCAAAGAGGGCTGGGTTTCTCCAGAAGTATTTAGCCTGGAGAGTCTGATATTTGTGTTGAGGAAACAGGAGGATAAAACAGAGGAGGAAGGGAAGGCAGGAGGGAATCTGGTTGGGGAAAGCACAGGTCAAGTTGAAGGGCGGCTGTCCGAGCACAGCTTGAGCTGCAGCGGCTATAGTTATGTTTCTTGTTGCTGTGACCACCTGACCAGAAGCAACTTAAGGGAGAACAGTTTACTTTGGCTCACAGACCACAGGAATGCAGTCTGTCCTGGGAGGGAAGGCGTGGTGGCATGAACATCTTGGCTCATGGCCCTAACTAGGGGGTAGAGAGAGGGGACAGCAGTGCTGAGCTGGCTCTCTTATTCCATGTGTATACCATCTGGGCTCCACATTGCCTACATTCTCTGTGCATCTTCCCTCCTCAGTTCAACCACTCTGGAAACACCCTCACAGACACATCCAAAGATGTGCCTCCTTAATGACCGAAGTGTTTCTTATGTCAATCAAGTTAATAATCATAATTAAGCATCACACAGTGTCTATAAACAAAGGTGTGGGGAGAACAGGAATGAGAAGAGGATTTCTCCAAAGAGGAAACTAAGCCTCAGAGTCTGGGTTGAGGGCAGGATTCTTCTGTGCACAGAAGCAGTCTGTCCTGAAGGGTGGGCGCACCATAGAGCCCGGCCCACCTCACACCACCTGCTTTGCTGTTGCATTAGGGTAGGTGGATTATTGCTGTGTCCTCTTCCAGTTACTTCTCCCCCACCAGCTTCTTCTTTCCTTCCTCTGTTTTTGTTTTTGTTTTGGTTTGGGGTTTGTTTTGTTTTGTTTGTTCTGTTTTGTTGAGATGGGGTTTCTCTGTAGTTCCAGCAGGCCTGACACTTGCTATGTAGACCAAGCTGGGTGGCTTCAATCTCACAAAGATCTGCCTGCCTTTGTCTCTCAAGTGCTGGGATTAAAGGCAGATGCTACCATACATGGCTCCCACTGATTTCTTAAAGAAGACGCTTCACTTGACTCTATAGGCTCTGCAAACTCATAGTGGATCCAAGGTTGAAACTTTCCAATGACTTCCTGGTGCCATGTGAGGGGCTCTCAGGACTCAGATGCTTTGGTTAGGCTTCCCTGAAATGAGGTTCAGGTTTACTTATGACAACACACCCATTGAATATCCATTCACCATGAGAGACAGATTCTCAACTATACCAAATAAAGAACATTGCCCTACATTATTCAAAGTGACTCCACAGGAAGGTAACATTGATACATTGGCTGTATTAAATACAGATAAAATTACAGCTCTTACATGGAGTGACTGTGGCTTAAGTTCCTTAAGAATAAGTGTAAGTTTGAGGATATTTTAATATTGACAGCCATCATTAGATTAACTCCTGGCCACTTGCTGTTAAGATGTCAAAAACGCAAGTATTCTCTTTGCTTCTCTGTTCCTGTGATAAAACGCTGACTAAATATGACTTGAGAAGGAAAGAGTTGAATTTCATCTTATATTTCCATGTAACGTTTTATTACCTAAGGAAGTTAAGACAGGAATTGAAGCAGAGACTATTGAAGAATGCTGTTTACTGGCTTGCTTGCACGGGCTTGCTTAGTTTGCTTTCTTCCACCACCCAGGACCACTACCCAAGGGTGTAGCACCACCCACAGTTAACTGGGCCCTCTAATATAACCAAGGAAATGCCACAGAGACTAGTCTGCTGGAAGAAATTCTTCAACCAAAGTTCTCTCTTCCTAAGCATCTCAAGTTGACAACCCAGCTTATCCAACACAGCAAAATAGCAATAGTCCCTCCATCCTAGTGAGGTAAATTAGAGGGCATTAAACTTTCTGAGCCTCAGTTTCCCAACTATGTGAGAAGAACAGTGGTGCTGATTTCCTCTACAAGACCTAATGTGGTACTTGGCCAGAAGTAAACACTCGGACACATCTTCCCTTTCCTGGATCATGTCAGAGTATTTTGGTTTTAGTCTTTATGGAGACAGGGTCTCCCTGTAGCTCCAGCTGTCCTGGAACTCACTATGTCAACCAGGCTGGCCTTGAACTCACAAAGATCACCTGTTTCTGCCTCCGGAGTGCTGGGATTAAAAGCGTGCACCACCAAGCGGAGGGAGGACAGAGTATGTTTTATACCTTACCAGCTTCACATACCACATGATCTTCATTTGGCAGGAGAGATTATTGATTTACAAAGGAATATCCACAGGTGAGAGGAGATGCACACCTCCCTAGGCCATCGAGTTGTTAAGTCAAAGCCAGTGCTTCATCATGTGGCAGAGGAGTGACCTTGACACCTCTCAGTGGAGTTCTGTTGGAGAAGCTGCAAAGGGCTCCAAGGGAAGAGCATTTCAGGTGGAATATGAGTGTCAGCCAGGCTGAAGCAGCCAGGATGGGAGGGCAGAATCCTGAATCTCAGATGCTTGAATGCTAGTAAGGGCACCAGAAGAGGCGGGGATGATGCCGTACAGGCTGTGCCTTCAGTAGCCCTTGTCTGGTCTGTAACCTTATCAGTTATACAGGCATCTTTCATCCAAAGACTGCAAGGATTTCCCAAGAACAAATATATCAGTTATCTTCCTGGGAATCATTTTGAACAATATAAAATGTTTTTCTTTGTTTCCTGTTGTTGAGAATCTGTTTCTCAATGCAAAAAGATATTTAATAGGTATCTTGTCAAGAAAATCTAAAATTAGTTTAAGGAAGATCAAACTAATCACATTGTAAATGTAATCTTTTCTTTGTAGACAGAATTTCTCATTTAACTTATTTAAATCTCACTGTATTATTTTAAAAAACACAAATTGTATTTTATGCATGTTGACTTGACTCTGTTTATGTTTCTGAAAATAAATTCCATATTTTGGATATGAAAATAATTTTCAAATCATTTATCTCAATACCTCATTTGGCATTTAAGGAACTGAAGTAAAATGAGATTAAATAACTTTTAATTATTTAAAAGATCACTTTCAAATGATTATGCAGCAGGCTAATGGCCAAGCTAAGAATTGTATTTCCACTACCTATTAATTGCAACAATTGATTTTTATAGCACATAAAATATAAAACGTTTCCATCTATAGTTACTCACTTGACAGCTTATTTACTCATTAACTATTACCAAGGGGCTGGTGATGAAAGGGCCCAGTACCAGAGCCAGAGCTTCAAGTTTAAACCAGATTAAGATGACAGCCTCTGGGACTGGAAAAGCAGCTAACGGTTTAATACCATAGCCTGCTCCTGCAGAGAACTTGGGTTAGGTTCTCAGCAAACATGGCAGGAAACAAACTTCTGTAAGGATCCAACATCCACTTTTGGCCAATGCAGGCAAAGTGCTTACAGACATAAAACTAAACAAATGTGAAAAATAAATACAAAAGATGACAACCTCACAAAAGTACAGAGACTTTGTAGCAGAGTCCATGGGGTCAAAGCCACTGGGAGCCTGGCAGGGATTCATGAAGTCCTGAGCAAGAGCTGGAGGGAGAGAGCTTTGACAAGGCCTTTGTGGTCCTTGGTTGCATTCTGGTACTAAAGAAAGATGAAGTCTTCCAGGAATGGCTGAAGTACACATGTGGCACCAATGCCATGCAGTCCCCAACTGCTCTGAGTGCCTGTGGGAATGGTGTAGAACCTTGCGATGTTCTTTCTCTGAAGTTCTCTGGGGATCCCTCAGCATCCCCAGGCCCAACATCCACTTCCAGAGTTTACAATGAAGTGGGTCTCCACTCTGTCTTCCACAGAGGACGAGATTGCTGTGGCCACACTCACCTCCTCTGTACTCCAGGGTCTTTGGGGAGTTCTCCCCCCTCAATATTTCAACCTTTCTGGAATTCTTGTCCTCATATGCGTTGCTCATCTCCTCCTTCCCCTAAAGTTCCATGGGGACAGTTACCAGCCTTCCTCGGTGGACGCCTGTCCCTTCTCCTTCCTCCCTACCTTCATGATCTATTGGATGCCATTTGGCTCCTTTTGGGGGCAGGAGAGTCACTGTCTTTATAAATTTTAGACCAATAAAGTCAGTGAACTTCATGAAAAGAAAATAGTGTTACCAACCTGGGTGTTGAATACCTATAATCCCAGTTAGTGGGCAGGCTGAGACTATTTCAGGAGGATTATAAGTTCAAGGTCATCCTGGACCACTACAGAGTTCAAGACTATTAAATGTTATACTAATATACTATATATTATGTTATATATATATATATATATAAAAAATATATATATATATATATATATATATATAGTTAGTTAGTTAGAGAGATAGCTCAGTGCCCTGCCCAACATACACAAGGTACTATATTTAATGACTATTATCACAAATATAAATAAACCAAGCAAATAAATAAATTGCTACTAGGCTTCTGGTTATAACAAGATAAACCAGGCACAACCTTACTGAGTGTGAGCGACACCTCTCACATACATCTTCTACAAAACCTAGGCTCAAGCATTTGTTCTTCCTCTGGGACCAAGATTCTGGCTACCATTTGGCACCAAGACTACCACATTTCATCTGCCAGGTCTCTTCGAGTTCCTTCTTTCTTCCCTACAGTCTGGAAATATTAAGGGAAAGGACTTCATGCTTCCCAGCATCATTTTCTCCATCGTAGGACTGGCTTAAAGCCCCCTAGCCTTCCCATGAAGAAACGTAGCCAGTGAAGAGAAAGTTCTAGTCTCTCCCCTTTTCCCTCATTGTCCCAGGTAGAGCAAGGCAAATACACATTTTTAATTTCTGCTTTATCAAAGATCATGGGTTGACAGAAATGAAAATGGCTTACTAAATGCACTGGAGACTTGTGATAGAAGTCCATTTGTGAAGAATTCAAAAAAAAATGATGGTTATGACAATGGGATAGTTATAATAATGGTTAAAATCATTAGTTTAAAAAGCATATTTTTTTTAAATATAGTTTTCTACTAAAAACAGCATAGCCTTAAGGCTTGGCTTTGATTTCACCTTTTGAGTAATCCAAATATATTTGTGCATACAGAAAAAATAGAGCATCCCTTCCAATTGTCAGTTGCCAAGTCGGCCATCTTTGCCATCCTGAAGGACACAGGGACTCTTGGCAACACTTCACCATTGCTGACCTTCCTAGTTCCCCGTTCCTGGTTTCCTGTGTCAAATTTCAGCAGATTGAACGCACGAGATGTCACTGTATTTAAGTGTGTGCTGAATGCTTTGTTCAGTTGGAAAAGTCAGAAGCTCTAGAATGCAGTGCTTTCAGCGTCTGCTCAAGTAAACAGTGGTGACCGTGACCTTGTAATGTGTTCCCTGCTGGCAAAAACAATATGACATGTTTCCGTCCTTTCCACTGAAAGCAGGTAAAAATGAGCCACAGAACCTCAGTGAACAGCAATCTCTCCCCATTGTACTGCCTCTTTATAATACCTAGGCTGCCCACACAAACAAGCAGAAACCTGTTTTGTTTTATTTCTGTAGAGGGAAGTTTCCTGTCCCTGAGCACAATAGGCACTCTGAGGGGGCTGGTGAGTGGCAGTGTGTAACACCTCCAACCTGAAAAACAGAACCAAATGTGGGAAGTCTGCTGGCTGTTTGTCTTCTTGTTGCCAAACTTTTAGTTCAACTGGGTTTTTTCCACTTAATTGACAGGGTTGAGTGGTGTTTTTTCTCTATTTAAATTCATGTTGAAGATGTGGTTCAAAATGAAGGCTTCATTTGGAAGCAGCCTTGACCCTAACCCCTACCTTTTTCTGCATTGCACACTTCTACATGGCTAACCAGGAGTGGTGATAGACGCATGTAGTGCCAGTCAGTACCTTACTGCAGGTCGGGGGGGGGGGCTTTGGAGCCATCCTGGGTTACATAGTAAGATCTTGCCTGAAAAATCAAAATCAGTGGCTGGAGAGCTAGTTCAGTTGGTAAAGTGCTAGCCTTGCAACCAGGAAGACCTGAGTTTGATCCTTAGAACCCACATTGTTAAAGCTTGGCATCGTGGCATGCACATGCAAAGGCAGCTCTAGGGAGGTGGACGCGGGTGGATCCCTGGGCTCTACCTGCCTACCCGGCAAGTTCCAGGCCAGTGAGAGTTTGTCCAAAGAAGCAAAAAGGTGGACAGAACCTGAGTAATGACACCCCACATTGTCTTCTGGCCTCCACGTGCAGGTTCACACATGTGCACAAGTACCCATACACACACATACACACACACACACACACCTTCCACAGGTTGTTAGTTTTACCTTCTATTGCTTCTTCCAAGGATCCAGGCCCTCTCAAAATTACAATTGTTCAGTTACTTTTTCTTTTGAAATGTATTTGGCAGTTTTGTGAACAGCCTTTATTTCATTTTGACTATATGATAAACATTGCATATTGTCTCTCTTGAGAAGTAGAAATCATGTCATTTCTGATATAACTAATGATGAGAGTAATTGTCTTTTCCATGTCAGAGCATCCTTCTATTGATCTGTGACCAGGAAGTTGCTTTGTCTCTTTCCTCAAGTTTTCAACCCTTTCCTCTGCTAGGTCAGTGCCCCATGGTCAGAGAAACTTCAGTGCTAAATCTCCATCTACCCAGCCTTGGGGCCTGAAGAGTTAGAATGTCAAATGGAGCTGCCAATCAGCAACTATGAAGCATGGCTGCTTGACCACAGGGCAATCTGAAGTTCCTGCCTGGAACGCTTCCTGAAGCATTGACCACAGAACAATCTGAAGCTTCCCTGCCAAGGCTACTGGTCAAGCCAAGAAGCTACATCAGGGTGAGAACTGCCTAATGTGTTTAGAAATGCCAAGGAATGGACGCAGAACACAGGATAGTCTGAGTGACCAAGGCATGGCAACTGATTATACATTGTCAATTAGGTAATAGATAAGTCTATGCTGGATCTAGCTACCTTGAGTATTTTCTCTTTGATATTTCAGCTTCTGTCCATCAAGTCCCTCTACTGTACTTAGCCAGAACAGACAGACGGAGCCCTGTTTTTTACTATTACAAAGTAGGGTCACTTCAGAGCATCATGTCCCACTCTGACCCACCACACTTTATCAGGAAGTTGTGGTGCAGCGGCCTAAGGGAACATACAGATTTGTCAGACTATGGATAACTGTGGTTTTTTAATTTTTATTTATTTATTTATGTGTATGAATGTACTGTCTGCATGTAGGTTTGTGCACCCGTGTCGTGCAGTGCTATGGAGGTCAGAAGAGAGCATCGGATTCCCCTGGAACTGGAGTTCTCCTGGAATTGGAGTTACAGACGGTTCTCAGGTGCCATGTGGGTGCTGGGGATCGAACCCGGGTCCTCTGCAAGAGCAGTCAGTGCTCTTAACCGCTAGGCCATCTCTCCAGCCCAGATAACTGTGTTTTTATTGATTGATCCAATATCCTCAGTCAGCCCTCCTACCCTCCCATACCTTCCTTCTCTCCTTGAGTGAAATAGCAAAAACAACTGTATCTCTTTTAATTACTTTTCAGAGACAAATGACACCTGGGCCCTCAGAATAAAAATACAGTGATGACTCCTTTGTGAGGATGTCTGCAGGAGTTCAAGTTCAGTTGTCTGGGAGCTCTTCAGAGTTTAGCATCTCATATTTCTCAAACTGCTTCCTTTAACATTAATGTTCTCCTTAGCCTATATTAGATGCTGTAACAAAATACTCTAGAGTGGGTAGCACGCATACTGACATCTATTTTGTACAGTTGTAGATCTGGAAGTCTACAGTGTGGACCCAGAAGTGCATGACTCGGTTCCTGTTGCATAGTGATCTCCTCCAAACTGAGACATTCCCTCCAGGAGGGAGCTTGGAGACCCATGAGACTCAAGAAGTTAACAGAGTACAAATCTCAGGAATTTCTTAGAACTAAGAAGATTCACCAGGCCCATCCCAAGGTTAGGGAAACAGAGACAACTGCTGATGAAGAAGACTCAGACTGGATGAATTGCCTGGCAGAGACACTGACCTGTGAAGCTGCCTGCAAGCCATGCAGAGAGCTCCAGGGCACTGCTTCTATGAGACCTCATCCCGGCTTGGGTGGGCTTTTCTGTGATGATATTTTTGAATGGTCCCTGTTTCTACAAGTAGCTATTCCTGTAAGTAACCCCAATTGACTCCAACACCAAGTTGGACTATTAATATCGCTAAATTGGTTTAATATAGGAGTCCTGTCCAGGGACATGTACTCTGCAGTCTCTGGCCAGTTGTGGCCTTCTGTGTACATCACACTCTGTTGCATGAGGAAGCTTTGCTGATTAGAGTTGGGGGATATATTAGTACTCTCTCTACGCACCCCATGTTCTGCCATGTTCTATGAGTCTTAGGTATAGATGTTCTGCTGTGCTTACAACACTGGTGAAAGCATGCACGAGACCCACCCGGACTCAGTCAGACAAAAACCCAGCATAGAACTGGAGAAATGGGTAGCAGGCCCCATCTTAGCAGAGGAAAAATTGACATTTGATTGCCGCGGAGTGAGGGAGAGTTGATCTTCATTAAGGGAGAACCTCTAGATAGGCTAGCTAGACTAGACTGACTGACTGACCCCAGTGGTTGAACTTACACCAAAGGACTTCTGGCTAGAAATGCTTGACCAGATAGGCTATGACGTATATGACAGAGTGCATGAAATCCAGTGGGGGAAATGGGGTGCTCATGGAGGAGGAGGAGGCTTAAACATGATTAAGATCTATTATATGAAATGAACAAAATCTCAATAAAATATGCATACATTTTTGAAAGAATTTCTCTTCAGTCTAGATGTTTGCAGTCATTTGTACACATGTGGAACCTGACAACAATAAAAATCACATTTTTCTTCATTAATAAAATAAAAGAAAATTGTTACTTTGGCCTGTTGTTGGTTCCCTGTCTGAGGCGAGCACACATTTATTCACATTTCCCCAGTAAAAGTCCCATGCCACAGTTCCTCAGTGAGGCCTAAGAGCTGTACTTTCAAGACCTCATCTAAATATTTTGACTTTGAAAAGCCTCTTGCCCCAATACCATCCTGTTGGGAGTCAACGCTTGCTTCAACACATGTACTTTGCAAGATACAACCACTATTGTACACATCATTGCCTTAAAGGATATGATCTTATTCTCTCATCTCTGAACCCCATAAGCTCATCTCTTTTCCACATTCTCAACACCAGCAAATGACTCCCCACAGCTCTTGGTCACCTATTAGACCGACTCTAACTTTCTGACAGTATAGAAACTGTCCACACCCTATCTGCCTAGGTGCACTGTCCATGTTCCAAGACTGCATTGTTTCTAGAATGTTACCATACATTTGCTTGACCTCTCTTCCTCTGTGCTTCGAGAAACCTCTGCATGCACATCTCTTCGCTTATAGGAAGCTAGGCATTTGAAAGGGATGATGGAAGGATGAGATGAAGAAATAAACTATGGCAGAAGAGAAGAGCACAATGAGAAAAGAATGAGGATTCAAGCCAGATAGCATATTTGGAAATGCTTAGAACTTGGTAGCAATCAAAGTTACCAAGAAGGGAAAGACTAGAACACAAGTTCAAGTTTGTAAGATTGGATAACACTGACCAACGAAACAAAGAAAGTATAAACTGTCCAGCAGTCACTGTTCTGATAGCTGCAGTTTTGGTATACTGTCACTACGAATTCTGAAAGGGTTAAGATTCTGGCTCCGGTGGAAAGGCAAGATCGTAGGAAAGGAGCATGCTACTCCCTACCCCATCAGCTTGCTTCAGTAACACTTACTATAAAAACAGAGCCCTGGGATCCGGCTCCTGCACGGGTGCAATGCCCATCTGCTCAGTCCTTCTAGGGCAGAAGGGAGTGGGAGAAGAAGGAAGCATGTGCCCACAATCTTAAAAACTATCAATATTTAGATGTGTATTTCTTTTTTGTAATGGATTCAAAATTTAGGATGAACACACACAAAAAAAATCAATAACAACAGTACTAATATGTTCATGACAGTCATAGATTCCACATGCATTTGAGGTTGTTCTAAACGTAAACACTGGGGTATTAAGTCTTGGTGAATATTGCTTGGCACCTGCGGTGTGTAAATGAGAAAAGCCAAATAGGCTCCTCAGTTGGTGCTGCTGTTTAGGGAGGTTATGGAAACTTTAGGAGGTGCAACCTTGCAGAAGGTAGTCACTAGGGGTGAGCTTTGAAGATTTATAGCCTTGCTCTACTTCCTATTCTCTCTCTCTCTCTCTCTCTCTCTCTCTCTCTCTCTCTCTCTGTCTCTCTCTCTGTCTCTCTCTCTCGCTCTCTCTCTTTCTCTCTCTCACCTTCCTGTATATAGAAGTAATCAGCTTCCTTTCCTGATCCTATCACCATGCCTGCCTTGCCCCTTCTCCCATGCCCTCTGTAACTATAAGCTAAAACAAGCCCTTTCTTCCCTAGCTTGCTTGTAACCATGGTCATTTTTCCCTGCAACAGACAACTAATATGGCCTCTCTCCTCTTTAAACAGAGCAAAGTCCCAGTTGAGCTGGTAGGTGGCACAGGGCGCCTGTACTCTGAGTTTTCTTTCTGAACTGCAAGCCAGGGTACAATTTGGAAAGTGCTACCTCCAAGACTATCCTGTTGTGGATCAGAAACTGCCACCTACTTGGAAAGAACACCACATCTCAATACTCCAAGACTGGAGGCTGCACTTAGAAGCCTTCAGGGCTCCTCTTGAAGGGAGCTGACATACAATTGAAAACCTGTGAGGAGAATATTTCCAAGGAAGGAAACAGAGTCAGGAAAGGAAGGCAGCACTCAAGAAGCTGAATTGTTTTGTAGAATGTTAATGGCTATCAGAGTTAGGTATGGCGTGTGGTTCGTGATGAGCTATGAAGCAGGGACCCAGCACTGCTTCTGCTGGATCTCCTGTAGCATAATGGCTTGGAAGCACATGTTTCTGATCTGTTGAGAGGAGCCACTGTAACACTGCAGGACTGTAAAGCCCAGTCTCCTCTAGGATCCCAGAAGTCAAGTTCTTCCCCTCAGTGGGCATACCCTCATCAGACACAGGGGCCCACTCCCTCCTTGAACTCTGGTTTCTAGACGGACTATGAGAGCAAATAAGCTCACAGAACACCTTTATCTTCCAGGACTGCTGGAGAACAGATGTGGGTGTCAGTCTGTTTCAGAGCTGTTGGAGGCTGTGTACCCAGCTTTCAGTCAGAACACAAAGTACTGAAGGGACTGCAATGTAAGAGCATGAGATTTAAGTATTTTCCCCATGAACCAGTTCTCCTCTAAATCATGCATAAATAAAGACCTGTCCCAATATGAATTCCTTTAAAACACAGGTCTGTGCATATAAAGATACACACACACACACACACACACACACACACACACACACACACACACAGACTCAACACAGAAACTCAAAGAGCCTTCTTCTTCTTACATTTTAGCTGCTGTTCAGAGAAAAAGCAATCACAGTATCCTTCAAAGAAAAGGCATGTGTTACTGCAGTCCACCCAAAGACCGTATCAGAATTACTTGCTTTTCATTACACACTGTTAGCCCAGCTTTTTTTATTAAATATTTATTTATTATTTATGTGTATGATTATTTATGTGTATGTATGTACTGTCTGCATGTAGGTTTGTGCACCCGGGTCGTGCAATGCTGCAGAGGTCAGAAGAGGGTCTCGGATTCCTCTGGAACTGAAGTTCTCCTGAAATTGGAGTTACAGATGGTTCTCAGCCGCCATGTGGGTGCTGGGGATTGAACCCGGGTCCTCTGCAAGAGCGGTCAGCGCTCTTAACTGCTAGGCCATCTGTCCAGCCCTAGCCCAGCTTTTTAAAGGATGACATAAGAGCCTCACCATGGCACTTCAGTTCTACAGGGCGGTTCTGACACAGAGGGATGGAAAGCATTTTGTCTCAAAATTGCCCAACTTAAATCAAAGTGCATGTTTGAGGGGACTATGTTGAACTGCATCATGGGAGGCGGGGAGCAATTGTCAACCATTTCCACTCTGCAATGTCTTAGATGATTATCTCTTCTAATATTGGCTTCTCTAGTTTGAAGTTACTCTGACAATGCCCAACACCTCTCAAGGTATAGAATTTCTGAATCCTGAAGCCACAGTAGTCAACCAGAAATTTCAGTCACAAGGGATGATGCTTTTAAAAATAAAATCTGGTCTGAGGAGATAGCTCAGTGGGCAAGGCAAGCACAAGGACTTGAATTAGAATCCACAGAACTCATGTAAAGACAGGCATGGGTGGCACCATCTCCCTACTCCGAGGGGGAAGGATTCTTGGTTTTGTATAGATATGATCTTTCACATATCTCAAATGCCACCTCGCAGACCACACATCTGTGCTGCTCTGCTGGCTCCATGCTTAGATCTTGTCCATTCTGAATGCTTCATGTCTGCAGGAAGAAACCAGTGAACCAGCCACAAGTGGACCATGGTGGCCTTCCGGTCATAGCAGGGCCTGTGTAGTGGGGACGGTAGAAAGAAGGGAAGTGCTCAGGCAGGAGTCCTCATCCTCCCAGGACTCCCTCTGTGGTCGCATTGTGCCCCCCCCATCCTCCTTTGCAGCTCCTTCCTCTGATCCTTAGTGCCAAACACAACTGATGGGAAACCCTAGCTCCTCCCTCTCAGATGAGGCTATAGGAGGTTTCATGGCCAATTACTGATTTCCGAACTTTCCTTTTCATCAATTTAAATCTCAGCCATGCTCCTGGTATTTCAGTAGCATGCATGCACACATATGTGAGCACATGTATGTGGAAGCTAGAGGACAACCTCAAATGTGATTCCAGGAGACATCCATCATGTCTTTGAAACAGGATCTCTCATAGGCTTTGGAACTCCTAAGCTGGCTAGGCACTGAGCCCTGGGGATTGCAAACATGTTATCACCACATGTGGCTTTTTTGGACACTAAACTCATGTCTTCATGCTTGCTAGACAAGCACTTTATCAGCTGAGCTATCTGTCCAATCTTATTTCAGTAACAGAAAAATCTGCCGACCTTGCCAGCATATGCTATCCATGCTCCTTTCTGTGCAGCAGCTATTCATGCTGACCGGTGTATTTTCCAACTGCACTTGACTTCTTTTTTCTCAGCTCTCCATTGATGAATGAATTGTACTTAAAATTACTAAATGCCAGGTGCTTTGCTAATGTTCTGTACCAGTATGTCTGGTACAGAAGTTGCTCTTGGGTTCTCCTGAATTGGGCTGACTTTTCAGAGGACTTGATCTTAATTACAGTGTATCTCCTGAAAACTTTCCAAGATGCCTGTGCATTTGGGCTCCCCTGGGACACGTCTCCATGTACTCGGCTGTTCCAAAGACTGTGACCCTCACAAACATAGTCATGGAGCTTTCCTTCCTTGGGCCAAGGAATGCAGGTCACCACGGAAACCAGAGGAGGAAGCTGCTACGGGGTCTGTAGAGCAATGCCCATTCTGCCTACTTTCCCTGTTGCTGCCCGAGCTAAACATCAAAGCTAATGCCCAGAAGAGTGGACCATATTCTCACCTGTCCCACCCTTCTGATCGAATCATGTTCATCCCAGGCCTCCAGTGACTTCTGCAACTGGCAGGAAGCCACATGCAGGAAGGGACTCTGTCTCTCCAAGGAAGCTGACAATAGGCTATTGAATGACACCAGTTTCAAAACTCTGCTTGCATTCTTCACTGTGACGATTCTATTCCATTCTATTTTGCTTATTTATTTAGACAATAGTCATTATGCTGTCCAGCCCTCTAGTCTTCAGTTCCTTGGCTCTAATATTTTGCCCACTCCACTGTGCTGAGTGAACAGCTCACAGCTAAAACTGTGAGCATTGTACCATGTGACTAATTTGTGATGATCTTTGACATCTTTTTAAATTAAATTTTAAATGTATAATGTTTTGCCTTCATGTATGTGGAGGTCCACCACATACATGCAATACCCACAGAGGCCAAAAGTGGGCATCACATCTTCTATAACTGAAATTAAGGACAGTTGTGGTTGTTAGCTGTCACAAGGGTGCTGGGAACTGGACCTTGCTCCTCTGCAAGAGCACCCAGTGAGTGCTCTGACCACTGACCAATCTCTCCAACCTCTTCAATAATTTTTTAAATATCTAATTGGGGTATGAAGTCTTGGTGTAAGGTAACATTTCTTCTGTTATATTTCCCATCTCATAAAGGTAATTTAGCCCTTTATGTATCATTATTTACTGTGGAGTCTTGAGCTGCTGAGAGTCTTTAGAGCAGAGGAAAATGAAGACTTTCACTGTATCTGAGGACCTCAGTCTCTCCATAGAACGCAATCAATCAGAGCTGCTAGGGCCAGGCTTTCCTCACAGGATCCACCACTCCCCTGCCTCTCAGCTCTGCTGTACCAGTACCTGTTCTCTTTGTACATAGCACACACACACACACACACACACACACACACACACTCACCTTGTAAACAATCAGGGACTGTCCTTATTAACTATATGTAAACTCTATGAGGTGGGCCTGGGAGACCATAAGAGTCTGCATCCTCATAACAACCACTGGCTTCCAGAGTCTCCCCACTGTCTGCGTTGCCCAACTGCAAAGAAAATACACTCAGAAGGCTTAAGCTATGGGTGAAAATCAGGCCAGAAGGACGAGTCTTGAGTAGCACCTAGACTGAAGGCTGCTGTCCTGGCCTGTCAGTTCCCTGGGTGGGAAGAGTTCTCAGAACATTTTGATGAAATTCTCTCTCTCTCTCTCTCTCTCTCTCTCTCTCTCTCTCTCTCTCTCTCTCTCTCCCTCTCTCCCTCTCTCCCTCTCTCCCTCTCTTTCTCTCCCTACTCTTTTTTAAAAAACAAAAATTCAATTCAGCTGCCAGATTCAGACAGACCTATTATCGCATGCCCTGAGCCAACAAAGCATTGGCCTTCCTCACCATTGTCTTCTTCATAGTAAGTCTCTTCTCATAACTATTTAAAAATCATCATCTGCTCTCTTGGAACTTTCAGTTCAGTGCAGTTTCTGATTCCCCCTATTGTAGATAAGCCACACATGGGAAGTGCGGGTTAAATGCCAGGGATCTAAAATGAGGTAAGAAGAATTATGCAAATACGTTGCCAGTGTCTGGGAGGCCATTTCTTGCGTCTGTACATTTGTTCTGCAAGTGTTTCTCGAATATCAACTCAGGCTTTGTGCTAAGCACGAGGGCTGCAGATACTGTCCCTGCAGTCAAGGAATTTAAGACGGCAATCAATAGGTGGTGACACTATGGGGTGTGGATGGTATTCTACACCTAAACCCTGGCTAATACTGCTCTTCATCCCTAGCCTACCTGTAAAATTCCTACTTTGAGCCATAGGATGAGTGTTTCATCACTTGAATTTCCATGTAGACTTAACCCATTCCCCCTTTCACCACTCAGATTTACCTGTCTTAGCACTGAAATCTACAAACAGGAAACACCCTCATTGACCCAATAACCAACCTCTGGAAGGCAAGCGCTTCTTAGAGTAACAACAGCAGAGTTGTGAGAGTTGCTTCTTTTTATTATTTTATCTTATATCTCATTTTGTTTTAGAGACACAAAACAATTAGGAGGAACAAGCTCTGGTAATGTATTACATGATAGGATGCCTAAGCCACGCACTGTATGTTCCATTGAAACAACCTTGTGTGTGTGCGCCTTCTGTGCATGTGTGCATGTTCATGTGTGTGCAGAGATGTACACGAGTGTGCAGATGTGCATTCACATTTATACACTTGTGTGAAGAGCACAGGTAAACTCCAAATGTTGCTCCTCGGGAGCCATTCACCTTTGTTGTGAAATAGAGTCTCTTCTTGTCCTGGAGGTTGCTGAGTAGGCTAGGGTGACTGGCCCAGGGACCTGCCTGTCTCTGCCTCCCCAGTGCTGGGGTAATAAGTGCATACCCCTAGGCCTTAACATTTTTTTATGCAGGCTCTGGGAATAAAACTCAGGATATCATGCTTGGAAGGCAAATGCTTTTCCCACTGAGCTATCATCCCAGATCCCTTTGAAACATCTTAATAATTACCAAGTAACTGGATAATCCACTTCATTTGAGACTTTATTAACAGCCTGTATGTTCTTAGGCACTATAAAATTATAAAAGAGAATGTTTGGCTTCATGGAGCCCCTAGTCTACTAAGAGAGTTAATAATTTATTCAAGTATCTATTTTTATCCCCTACAGAAAGATGTTAAGAAATCACTTGGGATAGTTATAAATATAAAAAGAAATGTCTGTCTCGTTTCAAGATTCATTTTTAGTACTCCCTCGCAAATTCTTTATGTTAGCTTGTTCATGCTGCCTCTGCTATGAAAATAATATCTGACACAGGAGTATGCTTAGATCTTTGGTCCCATAGGTGCCTCTGGTCCTGAGGAGCTGGGATTGCTTTTGTTACGGTATTTGGAATTTGTCTCTGAAAAACTGACTTTTGCACTTCAGTATTTCCCTGGATGATTTATTCCATCTGTAGGCTCTGCCCATTGCCTCTCCTTTGCCCAAAGATCCCAGTCACAGAAAAAGAGAGCAGCTCTGTCCAAAAGCTTGCCCATGGTTGCATGTGGTGCATCTACAAAGAGCCTGGTGTGCTGAGTGCTTTCTGAGCACCGGGTTTGTGTTCACAATGCCGCCCTTTCTGGAGGGTCTGGCAAGATAAACAGAAGGCCGTCTCCAGCTGGGGCTGAGAAACCATGTGCTCTGCAGGACATTAGGACTGGTGCAGAGAGACCCCACTCCATGGGTGAGTGAAGGACAGGGAGTTTACTTTTCTTTTAAAAATTTTTTCTGAGTACATATGTTTGAATTTTTATTGAACTTTTGCAAATTTCATAATCACATTTAGCACCCTATCTGTACCCCTCTTACAGCCCTCCCCATCAGACTTCATGTACTTTGTCATGTTAAGGCCTATGGAGTCAAGTTTGTGCCCCCAAATGTCCTTTGGTGTGCATTCATCCCCTGGCACCTGGGTAAGCTCTCTGGCATGATCATCTTTAAAGAATACCAACTCTCCCAATCCGGGCAGTTTTTGCTTGCCAATAGTTCTTCAGCTAAGTTTGGGGTCTCTTACCCACCGCTTGACTTTTTGGCTGGGGTTTTGTCTGGCTTGAGCTTACACGGGACTTGTGCGTGCTGTCACCATCGCTGTAAGTTCATATGAGTAACTGCCCAGCTGTCTGGGCATCTACGTCTCTGGCTTATGTAATCTTTTTTCCCTGGCTCTTCCATAACGGTTTCTGAGCCCTGGGCGTCAGAGTTTTGATACAGGATTAGGGACAAGAACTCTGCAGTCTCTTAGTCTCTGCATTTTGGCAGGTTGTATTTTTCTGGGTTAATCACCATCTGTTGCATGAGGAAGCTTTGCTAGTGAGAGATGAGAGATGCATTAATATTCTTTCTGCCCCTTTTTCCACTATGTTTCCTGAGTCTTAGGTGTAGAGATTGCATTATAGTTGTGTTACTGAGAGTTGGGCACTCCACAGACACATTATCTGCATGTGACCAGTTGTGGAACTCTGTAATAGTCTCCATCTGTTGCACAAAGAACCTTTTTTGATGAGTGGTGACAGATACACTTGTCTGTAAATATAGGAACCATATTAGGAATACAGTAAGAAATTGTATTGGTCTAGGGATGTAAAGGAAGTAGGCTTTTCTCTGGGCTCTATGACGTCTCCATCCATGTGTTTGCAGCTATGCTTACACTGCCACACATTAGTTTCCTCCTATTGAGTGGGCCTTAAATCCAATTAGGACTTAAAGTAAAACTGCCACTACGGCACCAGTAGAGATTATTTACTGGGCTGGTCATTGTTGTGGTTCATAGACTTCACAGATGGACGAGATCATTGACTGGTTTTCTCCCTTGGTAATTTACATAGCATCTTCTGATATTATGGGAGCTACTCTTCAGAGAGAATTTCAGATCAGTTCCAGCTCAATGCTCCAAGTCTTATGTCCAAAATATCCTTTCTTCACAGTATGATGCTACCTTCAAGTTCTGGGAGGCAACCAAGGGCTGTAACAACAGCACGTGTCACCTGGGTAGTCTCTTGGACTACTTTGACCAAAAGCTAGAAGGGAGGTTTCCCCAGGGCACTGTGCTATTTGTTTTACAGACTTCAGCTATACACATATGTAGACAGGTAGGTAGGTAGATAGATAGATAGATAGATAGATAGATAGATAGATAGATAGATAGATAGATAGGAGATAAAATTGTATGTGTACTTCTTAGTAGGCTTTTGAAGTAATATATTTCCCTCTGGTTTTTCCACACCTCCCAAGTGTTATTTATTCTCTCTCTCTCTCTCTCTCTCTCTCTCTTTCTCGTACATTTGCACAATGAGTTTTATTCACCAGTAAAGAAAAACAAAATCATGAAATATGCATGTAAATGGGTGGAATTAGAAACTGTTATACTAAGTGAAGTAACAGACTCAGAACAACAAGTGATGTATATTCCCTCTCATTTTTGGAACTTAGCTCCAAATCATTATTTGTGAGTTCACATCTTGATGTAAGCACAGGAGCCAGGTAAATGGAAAGAAGCCATGGGATGAAAGGGGAAGAAAGACCTTGACAAGGTGGGATGGTGGAATGCAGGCGTTATCAAGGGGGAAGTGGGGAAATTGGAGACAACCTAACTGAAGGAGTTTTTATTGACTTGAGATTTGAGGTAGGTCACAGCATGGTATCAGGCAGTTGGGACCTCTGTGAGTAGGATCTTCATCACTAGGGACTTAGCATTCATTTTCCTGAATGTACCAATAAGCCTCCTTTAGAAAGTGAACGTTGCTACTCTTAAAGGGGGGAATTTTCAAGAAGATAGAATATTTAGTTTGCATCCTTTCAGATTTACACCCATCTGAATCCCTCATTTGGTGTCTCTCTCTCTCTCTCTCTCTCTCTCTCTCTCTCTCTCTCTCTCTCTTTCTCTGTATACACAGGGGAGTGAGTGTGAGTGTACACCTGTGCTCAGGTGCACATGGGGGCCAGAGGTCAATATCAAGTGTTTTCCTCAATTGCTTTTCACCTTACTTTTCCAGACAGAGTCTCTCAAAGGACAAGGAGGAGCTTGCTTGGCTAGGCAGCAAATCCCAAGGACCCCCGTGCCTTGGCAGCAAATCCCAAGGATCCTCCCAGTGCTGAGAATACAAGTGCCTCGATGGTGTCTGGCTTTTACCTGAGTGCTAGGTCCTCAGGTCCTCCTGCTTGTGCCATTGGGCCATCTTCCCAGTCTACATTCGCTCTCCCTACTTCTAATCCAGTTCAGAATTGTCTCCTAGCACCCAGTAGCTACTGCTGCTATTCTGAGTACTAGAAGAAATGGCCTTCTCCACTCTTGCAGGGGATGTACAGTGTAGTGCACAGTCACTGCTGTTATCAGGAGCCCACGTAGTCCCAGACCACAGCCAGCTGCTTCTCTCTCCGCTCCTGCTCACAGTAGCTCCCTTAACATGCCTCTCTGTAAACCTTTGATAACATTACTCCTTATTCAGTCTTTTGTTTACAGTAGAGCCCCGATGGCAGCATGCCATCCTCCAAAGAGCCAATATCTTAGCCATTTGCAGTGTGTCAGAGCCAATTAAGCTTTATCCATCTCAGGACTTGGATCTCAGGGACAATCTTTCAGACAGACAATATTGGAAAAGTCCATCTTCTATAAGAAAATAGCCCACAGTGACCTTAGAATATTAACAGATTTCACAGTAGGTGATGGGTGTACATTTCAGAATAAGACCTAAAATCATAAAAGTTTCTTGAAAGCACTTTTGACATGAATTGCAAGAAATACCTCAGTATTACAATGGGCTAACTGTACAAAGCAGGAATGTGATGCTTGTTTCTGGGTGAGGAAGGCCCATGGGATGGTTGACTTTGGTTGGCATCTTAACATACCCGGGAAGAAGAACTCTCATTTGGGTAATTTCCTCCACCAGATTGGCCTGGGGTCATGTCTATGGATCATCTTCTTGATTATAATTGATACAGGAGGGCCCAACCCACTGCAGATGATCCCATCCCTGGGCAGATGGGCTTGGGCTGTAATAAATCATTGAACTTGAGCTTGGAACAAGCTCATAAGCAGAGCAGCTTTCTTCCATGGTCTCTGCTTCAACTCCTACCTCCTTGAGTTCCTGTCTTAGCATCCCTGGATGATGTGCTATAACCTGGGTGCAAAATAAACTCTTTCCTCTCCAAGTTAGTTTTAGTCAGTGTTTTAACACAGTAGCAAAAATACAAAACAGGATAGCCAGTAAAGCAAATAGCAGCATTTGGGGCCACAAGAAAGGAGAACAGAGATGGTGACAAACACACACACACACACACACACACACATATATATATATATATATATGACAAACACACACACATATATATCCCATACCATCTTCCACAGGAGATGAAGATGGTATGGGATACAATCCCCATGGCTTTCCACTGTCTAGATGAGGAAACAACAGAGCTTCACAGATGAATTTGTTGGGTGAAGACTTTGAAGCCTAGATGTTCTTTTCTTTCGTGTAGATAGAAACATTAAGAAGAGGAAAGAGGGGGCTGTAGAGATGGCTCAGTGGTTAAGAGCGCTGACTGCTCTTGCAGAGGACCCAGGCTCAATTCCCAGTACCCACATGCCGGCTAAGAACCATCTTTAACTCCAGTTCCAGGGGAACCCGATGCCCTCTTCTGACCTCCTTGGCATTGCATGACACGGGTGCACCAACCTATATGCAGACAGTACATTCATACACATAAAAAATAATAAATAAATAAAAATAAAAAAATAAAAAGAAGAGGAACAAAGAGGAGAAAGAGGAGGAGAAAGAGAAGGAAGAGAAGGAGGAAGAGGAGGAGGAGGAGGAGGAGGAGGAGGAGGAGGAAGAGAAGGAGGAGGAGGATATTTATGTGGAGTTCCTTGACTTTAGTAATTCCCCAGGGCTCAGTCTCTACTGACTTCACAGGCAAATGACCCTGGGAAGAACAAGACCTTTCCTATCTATTTCAGTGTGTTGAGAATTGGTAACAAAGGAACTGATTAAAAAGGCAACTCTGCTGTCATTGGGACTCTTGGCTGTAAGGCTGTTATCTGTTTACTACCCAGTGAAATATTCAATGTCCACTGGGCCAGACTGGCATGGTGACACTTAACATGAGTTATTAGTTCTTTTGGAAATTGCTCCTCCAAGGCCATGTCTCCCAGGTCCTCAGTATTCCCTCTAATTATAAAACAACTTGCGACCCAGAGCTAGAAAAATGTGCTCTTCTATGTAACTGTAATTTCTTTTGTTTCTTTTAAGTCACACCCCCTACTTAATCTTAGTAAAATTAGAAGATTGTTATTGAATACTCCTTGGTCATGACTTAAATACCATACTTTTATAATTGTTTGGGGGTTTTTTTTGTTGAGTTATTAGCTTGGTACACATAGCAAAGTTTGGCCTCAAATTTGCTATATAGTCACGGATGATCTAGAACCTCCAGTCTTCTTGAATCTACCTCCCAAGATCTGGGAATATTGATAAGCACTACCATGCTAAAGATCAAACTCATAGCCTTCTGCATCCTAGGCATCCAATCGACCAATTGAACTATGTCCCCAGCTACACATTTGACTTAGCAGCTTCCGTTTTTTAACTCCTTGTCTACCTTTACCTCAACTTCAATAGGCCTCACCTGGAAGACAAATCAAGAGTCCTCCTCGGCCCACCAAGGCCTGGAAAGAAGGAAACACTTCTTCATCTACAACCACAATGATCACTAGGAGGTAGCTCACTTTCTATAGAAACTAGTCATTGGAGATGGGTCGGTATTAGACTTAAGGACCTAGGAACCATGTCCACAGAGAATTGTTCACAGCGAACTAAACTCTTCTCACTTGGCAAGTTCAATCTGATCTTGTAAATATGCTCTGCTTAGAGGTTGGGCTGTGTCCACCTCAGCATCTCAGACACTAGACTCAGGTACACAGGTGCCTCTTTAACAACTACAAATATCACTATTCAATTGTAGGTGCAACGATCCTTCCAAATCAATACCTGAAAACTGCCTTTTAGGGGCTGGAGAAATGCCTTAGCAATTAAGAGAACTGGATACTCTTTCAGAGAACTTGAATTTAGTTCCCAGATCCCACATGATTGCTAAGTCCAAATCCAGGGTATTCAATGCTCTCTTCTGGCTTCTGTGACCATGGCATGAGTGCACTTATATACATGCAGACAAAACACTCTTACTCACAAACTAAAAATAAATTAAAAATTCCTCCCTTTCATTGTTGGATCTTCATTTTATTTTTTAAATTTTATTTATTTATTTTTATTTATTTTTATGTGTATGAATGTACTGTCTGCATGTAGGTTTGTGCACCCGTGTCGTGCAATGCCAAGGAGGTCAGAAGAGGGTGTTGGATTCCCCTGGAACTGGAGTTAAAGATGGTTCTTAGCCACCACGTGGGTGCTGGGGATTGAACCCAAGTTCTCTGCAAGAGCAGTCAGTGCTCTTAACTACTAGGCCATCTCTCCAGCCCTAGATCTTCATTTTAAAAGCTAGCTTCAAATCTATGTTTACATGTATTTTTTTCTAGGCTTACTTTAATTAACTTTAAAGGCTTTAGCCTTCTAAATTAGATCTACTCCAACCAGTGCTCTCATAACTGCAAAAACTACTTGAATATTCTGTGTATTTGAAGATCCTTCTTTTCCATGGGGGTTGACATATTAGCTCTGACTTTTTTCAAGCAGGAGTTTTCCATGTCTCTTAAGGAGGAAGCAGTTGGTGTGCATTGTACACTCCAGTGTCTTTGAAGACAGACTTGACTTCACAATCTTGTTCTGTAATCTAGTTGTCCACTAAGGACAATTAAGAATGATCTCTGAGCCTGAGTTTCTCCATCTATAGCTTGGAGACCACTATAAAAATGGCCATTACTATGTTCGGTGACATTGTCTCTGTTGCATTTTGATTTGTGCTGTATGCAATTTGATTTCATAATCTGTAATCTCTCATAAATTTGGAGAAATTGTCCTCCTTTTCTACAAAGCAAATTCCTAGAAGCATGTTATTATCAGTCCATTCCTGATCCTGGATCCTTGAACTAAAGCTTCCAATTAGATTGCAACTAAATATTCCACAATTCAGTACAAACTTTCTGCCCATTGAGACTGTAGGAATGATAGTGGTAGCCCAGATGCCTTCAATCTGCTCATGCCTTCAACTCGGACATCCAGCATCCAGAGCTGTGGGGCAGTTCTGCTGTTTACTGCACCCACTTTTCAGTATTTCCTTGTGTCTGTTGGAACAGACTAAAACAATATCTTTTGTGGGATATTTCACTGCCATTAATGACAAAAAATTAAAATGTCAGATGAAACAGTTCTTCAAAAACTAAAGAACATTATCATTATATCTTGACTCAATTGGTAAATTTCAATGTAAAATGAACAAAATTGCAAGGCAAATATTCCCTTCTTAGATATTTAGATATGAAACAACAACAACAACAACAACAACAACAACAACAAAAAAAAACAGATCTCCTAAATCCAAACTGGAAATTTTGAAGGATAAATTAGACTGAAGAAATCCTCTCCTGAGATTTCAGGCATCTCGGCTTCCTTTATGAAGGTTTTCCATCACCACACCGGTTCAAAATCCTTCACCTGACCTATTGGGCCAAGGGAGGTATAAACGAGTACATTTCCAGCTCTTTTTCTCTCTCTAGCTCTCTCTCTGGATTTGGCCTGGCCACTGACATTTGCAGTTCAGTATGGCTTCTTGGTTCCCAACTGGTCCTGGAAGTTCAGACCATCATGGGAGCCAAAAACACCTTCTGCCCTCTGATTTGGGCACAGCGGTGGCCACTTCACTCAGATGCGTGCCTCCCGGCAGCCATTCCTGCCTCAGGGCCACAGACTGGTATGCTGCAATATGCTCTACCTGGGGCTACACCTGAGACCATATGGACCTTCAGCTGCTGCACCATCCAGGGCCTGCCTGCAGAATGCTGAGGACCAGATGGAGCAGACAATACCTGTGTGAGCCCGTCTGACTTGCTCTGCTGGGGACTTGGTGTGCAGAAAATGGCAGACTATAAACATTTAAATAATAATTCCCCAACACATGCTGATTCTTTTCCACCAGAGATGGTTAGGTAAAACACTTCCTGGGAAAGATAAACTTATGGTAGAATAAGGTTGAACTTTTTTGTGTCTTTCAGGAAACATGAGTCAAATGATTAAAATCAGTCATGATTTTAAAAACTAGTCACAAAACTTGTCATGAAAACGTCTAGATTTTTGGCCTGGACAACTAAAAGAATAGAGTTAACAAGTCAAAATGAGAGATGACAGCAGGTGGCACAGGTTTGGGAGAAAGAAAAGGAATTCGTTTGTATTACATTAAACCAGAGAAAGGACCAGCAATGCTGGACCTTGTTTCCTCTTTTGCCTTCAGAATATGTGCTCATTATGTCTACCAGTCCTATGTGTGAGCACACACAGAGCTCAGCAATGCCATGCTACTCCTGTCACCGATACTGTGGCTCAAGGACCCCTCTCTGTGGCTCGGATTACTGCAATAGCCTCATAGCTGAGCACCCTCCTTCTGCATTTGCACAGTACAGTGAATGATCACCTGAGACGGTGGATCAGAGCTCTCCACCTCTCTGCTGCATCATTCAGTCGCTTCCCATCTCGTTGAGAATAGAACCGAAGTTCACAGTCCTGGGAGACATGGCCCTCTGTGCCCTCTCCTGCTATACCCCTTCCCTTTTAACTACTCTGGGGTCCCTTGCTACATTTCAGGTGCAGGAATTCTTCAGTACTCCAAGGACCATCCTCTGAGAAATTCAAACATTATAGCTATCTTTCCCTAGATATGGATTGCCTGCCCTATGTCTTAAAGATGTCTTCAGTTTATATAATGAATATTGCAGTAAAGAAAGAAAATTTGTTACTGAAAGCAAAGAGGTTGATGCAAGTCACAGGACAGGGGTCCAAAGCTATGGCTAGTAAGGTCCTGGGACACAGTCCTCCCATCATTTTGGCTACGCACAAAGGAGATGCAGGGCAACAGACACAAAGAGGTGGGAGGAAAGGAAATCCTGGAGAAAACCAAAACTCTCACATGGTACTAATGCAGTGAAATGGGAACGAATACAAATCTCGAAACTGAAAAAGTTCCCACGTGTAGTAGGGTGAATGGCACTGGAGGGCACTGAATTGAGTGAAATAACCCAGGCCCAGACAGATGAGCACTGCACAGTGCCTCCCCTGTGTGGAAGTTAACAAAGAAACATGTTCACTTGATGGTAGGACAGCGAGGACCAGAGCTGCAAAGTGGAGAGGGAGGAGGTTGGCCCAACGAGCCTGGATTTGACCAGTTCATACTTGGTGCATGTGCTGCAATACCAAAGCACATAACTACGTGCAATCATTACATGTTATAGCAAATGTAAATAGGATGCAGGGAACTGGACAGATTGCTCAGTGGGAAGGAACCTTGTTGCACAAGCATGAGGATCTGAGTTCAAATCTCCAAACCCACATAACAAGCCATGGATGGCTGGATGACTGTCAGTGTCGTTTCCCAGAATAGGTTGATGGAAACAAGTGGATCTCAGGACTTCCTTGACATTACAGCAAAGTCAAAACAATGAGCTTCCAGTTCAGGGAGCGATTCTGCTTTAAGGGAATAAGGGGAAAAGCAAGAAAAGAGACCGAACGACCTTCTCTGGCTTCGACCTGCACATGCAAAGTTCCCTTCTCCTCTCATGTGAGCCTCTTGAAGGCTGGCAGTCACCTGCCTCATGCCAGCACCTGTCTGGGCAGTGGGGAATTCTAGGAGCAGCCCTGAAGATTCTTGGCATAGTAAACTGAAAACAGAACACAAGGGTTTTAGTTCCCAAGTCTAAGCCATAGAACAGTGCACCCGTACACTCAAGTGTGGCAAATGAATACACACACACACACACACACACACTATATCTATATAATAATTGTTCATGACAGCAGATAACAAGAGGGGCTTCAGTGTCTCACATACTGGAAATAAAGAAAAATGAATCTAGAGATCATAAACAAACCAAATGGTTAGAAATAAATTGCCAAAACCTAAATGAATCAGCAAGTAAAACACTAAGCCAACTTAAGAGTAACAAAAACAACTTCCATTCAAGAATATAGAAATTATACATAAACTAAACAGAATAACCTTAATAGTCTAAACAGGATTGAAAGGAGTATTAGTAACTGGAAGGTGGATCTGCAGAAAGTACCAGGAAAGCAGCAACATGCTGTGAAAATAAATCAGATAAAATAGGTTACTGCAAGGACTGTGGCTGCTTCTCACAGTTATGCCAGAAGAAGTCAAAGGAGAGGAGAATGAATGAATACTAAGAATATTCCAGAATTCATGAATTCAGTTTGGGGAAGAAAAATGAGTTCTAAACAGAGTAAATAAAATAGTACTTCTCCTTAGCAGATCTGACCATTTTTGTAGGAATTCCACTTAAAAATGTATGGTACAATATTCAAAATTACATAATTGAGTAATCAGGAAAAACATGATTCTCTCATATATGTGCAGAGGAAATTCGATTTTACCTGTTTTAGGTATTCTTCCAGAAACACTGAGTCCATTTGCAAACATGTACACATAGAACATGCGGGCACATACTCTTCGTTGATTTATTCTTATTTTTGAGTATTTGTGTAAATGTGTGTAAGTGTGCATGCCAGGATGAGTGTAGAGGTCAGGGAACAAATTATGGGAGTCGATTCTCTCCTTCCACCTGGTGGGTTCCAGGGATCAAACTCAGGTCCACAGGTATCTACGGCAAGTGCTTTTACCTACTGAGCCATCTCACAAGTGCACACTTATTTTTTATAAGCTAAACATAGTATAAACTTTACTGTGTTTAATTTTTTGTAATACCAAAATTGTTCCAAAGGAGAGATATAAAGATTCTCTTTATATCTCACCATTTTTAATGGCTACACTGTTTTCTTTTGGGGTTGACAGATGACAATGTTGTTTTATTTTGTGTTGCTTATTTGTTTGTTTTGGTGCTGGGGATTGAATTCATGGCCTTGTATATGCTAAGGACTCTCTCTAACTCTCAGCTATAGCTGCAAGCCTAGTTTATTTTAAATTTATTGTCATTGTCTCTCAATGGAAGTTCAAACTGTACCCAATCAGTTCATTATAAATAATGCTACAATAACTAATCTTGTACAGATGCCTTTTCAGATACTTTTTGCCTATAGTAGATTTAGAAATATGGAGTGGTGGGTTAGAGCAGTAGGTATGAAAATTTTGGTAGCGGGGCCTGGGAACATTGCTTGCTGTACAACCATGAGGATCTGTGTGTAGATCCCCAGCATTTAGGAGGAAGAAAGCTTGATCTGATGGGACAGTGCATCCAGTAGCCCCAGCTCTGTGGGGCAAAGACAGAAGCCTCCCAGTGTTCACCAGCCAGTCCATCTGGCCCTGAGCTCCAGGTTCAGTGAGAGACCCTGCTGCAAAAATTTAAGTTAAGGTGGAGAGCAATAGAGGAAGATATCACACACTAAACTCTGGCCTCCACACAAGCACATACAGACACACACACCCTCACACAGGTGCACAGGCATGGGTGCAATACACACACACACACACACACACACACACACACAGAATGGCAGTTGGTCTTTTTATTATTTTTTAATTTTTTTTATTATTTATTTTTGTATGTGTATGAATGTACTGTCTGCATGCAGGTCTGTGCACCCGTGTCGTGCAATGCCGCGGAGGGCAGAAGAGGGTCTCGGATTCCCCTGGAACTGGAGTTCTCCTGGAATTGGAGTTACAGACGGTTCTCAGCCGCCATGTGGGTGCTGGGGATTGAACCCGGGTCCTCTGCAAGAGCGTCAGTGCTCTTAACCGCTAGGCTATCTCTCCAGCCCCGGTCTTTTTATTTTCTTTGTATGAGGGTTATGTGTTGGAATCCATCCATATATTCTTAGATATCCCTATTCAGATGCTGCACTTTGAGTTTACTTTTCCATTTGAACTTTGACTTTTTATCCCTGTAATGTATCTAACAAATACTCGTGATTTATATACATCATGAGGGTGATAATACCCAATGAAAAGAGATGCTGAAATCTTCTCATCTAACTCAGAAGAAAAGCTAAAGAGCTATGAGAAACAGCTCCATCAGCTCCATCCATCTTCCCCACAGCTCCACCAGCTCCATCTTCTCCACAGCTCCATCAGCTCCATCCGTCTTCCCCACAGCTCCATCAGCTCCATCCGTCTTCCCCACAGCTCCATCAGCTCCATCCGTCTTCCCCACAGCTCCACCAGCTCCATCTTCCCCACAGCTCCATCAGCTCCATCCGTCTTCCCCACAGCTCCATCAGCTCCATCCGTCTTCTCCACAGCTCCATCAGCTCCACCCGTCTTCTCCACACTCCTCCCCCTCATGCTCTCAGCTTTAGCTGCTTTCATCTTCTCAAGTCAGAACTGGTCTCTGTCCCTTTAGTCCTTACCCTGAGTGCCAGCCCTGCCCCTGTGTCGTCTGCTCCTCTCCTTCCATGGAGCTTCCTGGAGGCTCGTCTCATTCCAGCACACATCTTAGCACTGAGAGACACTGGGCTCAGGCCTGCAGATTCTTAGCATGGTAAATTAAAGTCAGAATATAAAAGTATTGCTATTTCAAGGCTAAGGCACAGAAAAACACTAAATTCACATCAAACAAGAAAGTAATGAGCAAAGTAAGCTTAGAATATCAAAGGATTATATTAGCTTAATTGCGAATAGTCTAGAGTTCAAGGTGCATGTTCAAACTCGAATATGCTCAAGATGAAACAGTGGTGCTCAGACAGGCTCATCAGACACTGTACTCAAACCTACAGCATGGACAAGCTCCTCTAGCTTTAAAACTGTCAACATTAGAGGGTCCTGAAGCTCAGCAGATCCAGGAATGCCTGATCCTGTGACCTTGTAGCCCTGAGGGGCTTTCTCTGCTGAGCTCCTGGGGCAGAAAGCAGAATCCATCAAGCCACTGAGACCAACACTGAATTGCTGAATTGCTAGAACTGCCGGAGAACAAGCACTCGGCACCAGAAAAGGGAGCGAAAAGGTCGAAGCCAACAGTGGGTTGAGGATCTTGTGATATTTCTTCTTAAAATACTTTGGGCTGGCCTGGTGGCACACGCCTTTAATCCCAGCACTCCGGAGGCAGAGGCAGGCGTATCTCTGTGAGTTCAAGGCCAGCCTTGTCTACATAGCAAGCTCCAGGCCAGCTAGAACTAAAGGGAGACCCTGCCTCAAAAAAATACTTTGTCCATTATAAACGCAGGTTGGCTTCAGACACCTATCTCCTCTGCTGCTTTGATCAGTATCTCACTGCACCCATCCAGGTTGGGAGGATCTCTCAGCCAGGGCCTCTATCTCCCATTCCCTCTTGTTCCTGGGGCCAAATGATGTCTTGCTATAAGACAGAGCTACAGACAACATCACACTCCCAGCTAATCACAAATTCTTCTGGGTTAAAAACAAAACAAAATAAAACAAAAAAATTATTCCTGATCCTCCAGACATTCAAATCAGTCAGTCCTTTGATCACTTGAAATATACAAGCATCCATGCAGTCTTCATTTATTTAAGAAGAAGCTTTTGCTGATGGGGTGAACGCTCTAAAGCACAACTCTTGTCTATATTTCATTTCAAAAGACAAAGACTTGGCTACGCTTTATTTGATTGAACTCCAATCAGTAATTAGAGGCATAATTTAAGTCCACAGATTACATGTGTTTAATCTCCAATAAAACACTGTTTTCGGGGCTGGAGAGATGGCCTAGCGGTTAAGAGCACCGACTGCTCTTGCAGAGGACCCGGGTTCGATCCCCAGCACCCACATGGTGTCAGAGAACTGTCTTTAGCTCCAGTTCCAGGGGAATCCTACACCCTCTCCTGACCTCTGCAGCATTGCACAACACGGGTGCACAGACCTATATGCAGACAGTACATTCATACACATACAGAAATAAATAAAATTTAAAAAAATTAAAAAAAGTTAATGTCTTCCAAAACTCCAGCTCTTTTTACCAAATACAACTATATTTCCCCTTGAAACCATGATCCCAAATGGGGGGTGGATACAGCCTCACAGATCATACATCTTCCAATCAAGCAATTCACCTTGCATTTGGTTTCAACAGAGATAAAAGATTTTGTCAAATGTGCTGGCTAAGAACTTTGTGAGGTTTGCTTAGAAACTTCATGCTTTAATTAAAATATATAGAAGTGTTTCATTTCCCTGAGAGCAGCAAAATGGTAATAGCTTTTTAACAGTTCCTATCTGTGCTTTCTCATGGTGGCAACCTTTTTCTTCTTTCTCTAATCAGTAATCAGTACTTGGGGGGGGGATGTGTACAATATGTAATTTGATTTTCATCTCTGGCAGGCTATTGCATAGACTGAATAACAGAGATTAAAGGTGCATATATTTAGCACCAAGAAAAGCATAATACATGTTTTTGCTGTTTCCCAGCCCCATGCATTAATCAAGGAAGCAGGCTCCAGTGAGTCGCTACGACTTCTACTGCTCCAAGAAACATAGCAGCTTTTTAATCAGCGTTTCCCCGTCAGTGGGAGAACCACACCGTGGAGATTCAGGAACTGGTAGGCTCCCACCCAAATAGCTTTAATCTTCTGATAAAACCAGTCCTTTGTGCTTGCCAGCCCTGAAGCCTCAGATAGACTATTGATAACACAGCACATTGTATTCCAGGATGCTATTAAATTCGTGCATCCTTAGATGAATGGTTCTAGAAAGAGACTGGATTTTTTCTTCCATTTTCTTTTTAATAGAACTGTAGCTTTAAATGCAGAATCTAAATTCCATCTTCCTTGAAACCCACCTGTTGGGCTGACACCCAGCTTTACAGGCGGAGCATTGTTTGTGTTCTCTAACTGAATAGCAGTGACTGCACCTGGGTTACTATGGCATTAGAATACATTGTGATGTGACTAAGATTAGAGACCAGGACCAGGTTTCACAGACTTAAGAAGCTGGCTAAGTCCTTCTGGTGATTTATCTCCAATTTCCTTAATTTATGAATAAGGTAACTGGAGCCCAGAAAGGGAAGACAATGGATTGAACTTCCCCAGGTCACCAAAACTGAGCTAGGCCTAAAGAAACACAAATCTGTAATTATACCTTTGGACACATTACAGAGATTGTTTTCCTGAAAATGTAAGATCTAATACTGAATTTATAGGGGCAGCCAGATTTGTGACTTATAGACGAGATACGTCTTTTTAAGGCAGTCAAGGATGGTGGTTGGCTGTATTTTCTCCAACAGGGACGGCAGAGGGCTGTCTGTGTGGCCTACTGGTTGCTTTCTCTAAGCCAGACGTAATGTGGCAGGAGCCAATCCTCCAGCCCAGTAGTGAGTGTCAGCATCCGGGCCTTGGGTCTCCAAAGAGAAATGGTACCATTCAGTGTCTGGGAAGGGTCTAGTATGGGACTAAATTGGAAGCCAGTCGTCCCATTACAGTGGCATTTTCTGATCCGCAAAGTGGATTTCAGTCAGTGTTCCTCTCATGCTGGCTCTGAGCAGGAGGATGGCACTGAAGGCATTGGGTGGCACACACTGCTTTATGCAATTTTGTTCACTCAGCACCATGAGAATGACTCCTACTTTATAGTGGGAATTAGCCAAATTCTGTGATTTTTCTATTACCCTGTATTTTAAACCTCACATCAGTCATCTCTTTGCTCTTGTATTGATAGTATTGAAACTGGAAGACTTAGGGTGATGAGGAAGATCTTATACCCTCATCTTCATGCTTCCTCAAGGGACACACACACACACACACACACACACACACACACACACACACACCAACTGGGGAATTGCCTGGGGGGACTTCAACTCTTTCCATCCTCTATCAGTCTCTCCTATGGAAATGTGATATCCAACGAGAGAGAATAGTGTGGTCTTGCTTCTTCCAGGCTTACTTCTCTGTCAGATGTTTACTGGTGGGATGGCAGTTTCTCATCATATCTGGCATGAATTTCTTTCTCTTGCTCCCACAGGGCAAATACAGCAAACCTTCACTTCCAGGTTTGAAAGGCAGACCAGTCTAGTGTTTTTAACTGCTCACTCCTACCTATGTGGTTTTGGACAATGTACATAATCTCTTAGTGGCATGAGAATTCTAGCTACTGCTGATTATGACACTAATATCAATTTTATCATAAGAGTGATTTTTAGATTTATTCAAGACAGAACCTTGAAATGCTTAGAAACAGTGAATGGAATCTAGAAATATGTTATGTGTTAATACTATTGTTTGCACTATTCACCACAGATATGTGTTACAATTGCCCCCCCATAGATAACAAATTTTCAGTCAATTGCTTCTCTTCCCTAACAGATAAGAACCAGAGAGCTATGTATGTCAGGCTTCACTGACCCAGTTGTCTTAGCAGCAAAGAAAGACCCCTGCAAGCTCTGATCTGCCTGTTACTGGAGAGTTCTGAACATAGATGAACATTTGATCTCCAGTTAGCCTTACCTGACTACTCAGGAAGTGGGTGGAGCTTGCTGTTACTCCAAACCTCTTAATATTCTAAGTAGAGAGTAACTTCTCACAAATCACTGAGCTGTAATGGATGCTGTTGGGATTTACTCTCTTTAGCCCACCTGCTGAACAGGTGACATGGGAATTAGAAAGCTCTTTTTATACAATGGGAGTATTTTCTTTGGGGGCAGATTCCACAACAGAAACATATTTTATTTTTGTTGTCATCATAAAGAATGACACAGAAGTACAATCAGACCTGACACACTTGGAAAAGTGTTTATACTAAACTTATATTTGATTTATGACTTGTAGGAAAAGGAATGTCTCTTTTACAATGAACTTTCCTTTGCAAGTTTTAAATCCTTGCATTTTGTCTCAATTACAGTATAAAATTTGAGGTGTCTTTAGCTGGCAGTGAACAAACGATGGGAGTATTTTTCAAAATGGCAAGTGTGGCGGGCACCATACTTCTTTCCAAAATTATTAGTTCTCCTCTTAGCCCCTCCTGCTTTCCTGAACCCTGGTGTTCAATTGATAAATTTTAGCAAGCTTCTCCTTGGTTAAGGCATGTACAGATCACCAAGGATCATCATAAAATGCGCATGGAAAGTGATGTATGAAGTACACAAAACATCAATAAAAGTATTTTAGTTACGTAATCCTATGGTGTGTTCTATCATATAGGAAAACTAATATTCATATTCTAGAAAAAAAAGAGAGAATGTAAAGTTATACTTATTTTTTACATGCATGTAACTTTACTGTTAAAATGTAAATCTCTAAATGTGCTTTGGAATTAACCTATAGTTTATTTTCAGATTTTGTAACTTTGATTTATGTGTGGAGTGTATGTATGCATATTTTGGAATAATATAAAATCAAATGGGAATGAAAAGGAGAGAGATAGAAACCTATTCAAAGAACTGACCAGAACAGTAAACCTGTGCACCGAAAAGGTCATAAAAGACTGAGAAAAAGATGCAAGACAGGACTTGTGTGTGACAGAATCCATGAGCTCTGATGGGGCGGGGCATGAGGGGTGGGCATGGATGGGGAATGAGTCTAAATTTGATTAAGAAATGTTGTAGGAAATGTGCTCCTTTATTTTAAATGTGCTCCTTAAATTTAAAAAAAAAATTTAAAAAAATTTTTTTAAGTATTTTAGTTAAAAATGCACATGATTCCATACTGGCAGAACGAAGCCTGGAGAGGGCATCTTGAAGTTCCTGTGCAGCGCCCACATTTGTGCAGCAGAGCTCTAGAGAGCAGCAGATGCGACAGCGGTGGCACTGAAGACTCCTCATGATGTTCAGACTCTTCCAGCAAGGTACCATGAAATCAGAGAAAACCAGTGCCCACTTGTTGTGGCTTGAATGAGAAATGTTCACTATAAGCTCGTATATTTGGACACGTGGTCACCCATCAGCGGTGCTGTTTGGTGAAGCTATTGGAAGCTTTAGGAAGCAGAGCCATAAGAAGGAGAGTTCTGAACACAGATGAACATTTGATGTTCATCTATGTCACTCTGGGCAGGGTTTGAGATTTATGTAGCCTCGCCCCACTTTCTGTTCTCTCTGATTCCTGTGTGAAGATACAATGTACTCAGCCAGCAGCCTGCTCCTGATACCATGCCATTCCTGCCCACCATTATGGACTCTATCCATCTGGAACTGTAAAGCAAAACAAATTCTGTAGGTTGCTTTTAGCAGGATATTTTATTTTTTTATTAATTTTTTAAATTAATTTTATTTATGTATGTGTATGAATGTACTGTCTGCATGCAAGTTTGTGCACCCGTGTTGTGCAATGCCGCGGAGGTCAGAAGAGGGTATCGGATTCCCCTGGAACTGGAGTTCTCCTGGAATTGGAGTTACAGACGGTTCTCAGCCACCAGGTGGGTGCTGGGGATCGAACCCGGGTCCTCTGTAAGAGCGGTCGGCACTCTTAACCGCTAGGCCATCTCTCCAGCCCCTAGCAGGATATTTTATAACAGCAACATAAAAGTAACTAACACGTCACTACGACTTCATGGAAGCAGCTGTGATTCTAGAAATACTGTCTAAGCCTAAATAACAAAACAAAAATCAGACTCCTGAAGGCACCAATTTCTTTACCAAAGATGGCTAATTTGGGAAGTCATTTGTAATCAAATCTGATTTGAGCTAATACAGGGAGTGTTCTGGATGCATTTCTTCCTAGGTCAGCCAAAGCACATGATAACTTGGACTTTGAAAGCTTACTCTTCACCTAACAATCATCAAAAATGCTCTCCTGAGCAAAAAAATTATACAAATAATGTTATTGCACAATACCTTTCTTTAGGGTCTATACAAAGTATGCTTTTATCTCTTGACCCAAGGTACAATCATTGTGCTCTCCAGTCAGTCTAAGCTCATAATGATGCTTCATCGTATGATTGGTAAGAAAGAGGCACAGAGGGGCTGGAGAGATGGCTCAGCTCAGTGGTTAAGAGCACCGACTGCCCTTGCAGAGGACCGGGGCTTGATTCCCAGCACCCACATGGCGGCTAAGAACCATCTTTAGTCCCAGTTCCAAGAAAATCTGACGCCCTCTTCTGGCCTCCGTAGCATTGCATGACACGGGTGCACCAACCTACATACAGACAGTACATTCATACACATAAAAAATAATAAAAAAGAAAGAGGCACAGAAGACTGTGACTGACACAGGACCAACAAAAATTCAGGAGGAGAATCAAGACCAGTGTCCATTTTGGTGGCTTCCAGTTTAATGTCTATCTAAGCCACTGCATAGATCATTTATCAGCACAACTAATCCTCATCACCTGTGAGGCACTCTCAATTCTACTTTCCAAACCTTCTTTGTGACTGCAGAGCACTGCCTGCTATACTTTTCTGTTTGCAGACATGTACAGAATAGTAAAATAGCTGAATCACGACACCTAAATCCCCAGCTGAGGCTCAGCACAGCCACATGATTTCCTTCTGCTTTTGCTCTCAATCTGTAAACACATCTCCATTTAGGGCTACACAGTGTCATGTTCTTTCTTTTTGTTGATGATTTCACTGTTTAAAATGAACTTTTAGTAGAAGAGTTGAAAGTGTTCTTAGTTACCTTCTGTTCCTGTGACAAATGCCTTGAGCAAATGCAGCCTACAGGAGAGAAGGGTTTGTTTAGCTTATGCTTCCAAATGATAAGTCCATCACTGAGGGAGGGCAGGGATACTTCTTGCTGGCTCACTCAAAGTCTCATGCTTAGCTAGCTTTCTTATCCAGACCAAAATCACCTGCCTAAGTACTGAAGCCCACAGTGGGCTGGACCATGTGCGAAATTCCTCAATTGAGACTCCCCCCTCTCAGGTGACTCTACACCATGTCAAATTGAACTAATACAGAAGGTATGTCTACCCTTCCTAAATGCAAGAAGACTGGTATTCCTTGAGTTTTTTAACTGTGCTAGTTACAGAGCTGGCAGCTAGGAGTCTGTGTCAGCTAACAATGTACACAATACTAAATAAGCTATCATTACAGAGAATCACACATACAGGATGATAGACATACCAATCAATATATGTCCATGTAAACAAGAGACTCACAGAAATCAAATTCTTTTTTCCTCTAGGCTCCCTGCTCAGTAGTCACTAATTCAAAGTTCCCAATAACCTTGTAGAACACAGCTATGTTAAATAATAACTGACTCTACCTCCCCCAAAAGACACCAAAAAACAATTCTTTGTGATAGGTTAGGATTTATTGTAAGAGGCACTTACATTTCAAGAATTAATCAAGGCATCATTGTTCAACAGTGCTGACACAGGGCCTTAGTGCCTCCATTTGTCTCCTTTATTGTCCTGTATTAGCTCCTGACTCCTTCAATATCAACAAAGGGTGAGATGACAATTGAATGGTCTCATCTCTGTCTTTGCTTCAAATTTCACAGCTCTTTTTTTTTTAAAGCTCTTCGTGTATTGCTCCGTCCCCTGCTAAAATGAACAATATTCTGTTGCCAGCTTGCGAGTCACAACCCCACAGATACTTAAAGCAGCTTCTATTATGCCTTCATCTAAAATATGACAACTATTATCATATATTCTAGGTCGATGCTATTTTTGTAGAAATTTCTAGTTTGTTCTCTGTTACTGTGAGAAAACCCTGACCGAAAGCAATAGGTTTGGGGGAGAAAAGGAATTATTCAGTTCATAGGTCACAGTCCATTGTTGACAGAGTCAGGGTGGCAACTCAAGGCAGGACCTGGGGACAGGAATGGAAGCAGGACCACAGAGGAACATTGCAAGATATTCTTTTTTAAGACTAAGATGTTGCTAACATCATTTGTTAATTTTGTAACTCTTGAATGATAGAAGAATTAGAGGGCTGGGGATGTGGCTTTGCCAATAAGGAGCTGGCCTAGACTGGATGAGCCCTGGGCTCAATCCCTAGCACTACGTAATCCCAGGCCTGTTGGCACAAGTCTGTAATGCCAGCACTGAGGAGGTGGAGACAGGACTATCAGGACTTCAAGGTCCTCCTCGGCTGCCTACACAGTTCAAGGATGGAAGCTCTGAGACCCTCTCTCCACAAACAATTGCCAATTAGCAGGGCTTTCATCACATGATAAACATCAACCAAAATGTGGTCACAGCTTTAACATTATTTAATATTTCTAAAAAGCTTGTGAGGTGCATAAAATTATAACTTCACCGAAAATGGAGCTTAGAAAGATTCAGCGACTTTTCCAGATCCATAATTTCAATTAGAGAGGTGTAGAATCTGGGATCTGAGATCTGGTTTCTTCATACTCATTCCATGGGGTCCAACAGACCAACAAGTGTTGATGAATGTTTGTAGCATGTAAAATAGAAGAGACCATACTACCAGCACAGCTTTATTACCTGGGCTTTATCAAGACTGTAGTCTGAATCTTCCCAGATGTATGGGTTGAAACTTAATTGTCAGTGTGAGAAAATTAAGAAATGAAGCCTCTGAGAAGTAGGAAGTCGTCGGGACAGAACTAATGGCTGGTCATAGAACCCTTCCAATTAGTGTCGGTGAGTTTTCTGCTCCACCACTGAAGACCAGCCTTCTCTCCCCTCCAGAGTATGCAGCAGCCATCTTGGAAAGAAGACATCAACCCTTGCTTCAAACCTGTTGCTAGGCCCTTTACCGTGGACTTCTCAGCCTCCAGAGAAGTGAGACGTGTTGTTCATGTTGTTTAGCAATCACACAGTCTTGGACATCTAGTTATAGAAGCACAGATAACTTAAGATAGCCTACACCTGAAGCTGAAAAAGATGACAGGGTGATGTACCACACAAGAACAGGAACTGAGATGGCAAAGAATCCTGCCCAGTACACACATTTCTAAACACAGAGAGTTGGGGGAACATTTTTCTCAATATTATAGTGGAAAACATAAAATAAGAACCCTTAGACATCAGAATAATGACAAAACACACAGCCGTGACACCGAGTGGCAGCAACGCCCCTAACCTGCAAGTGAGACTTTCCTCCCATGAATTAATTTGAATGCCACAACTGAAGTCCTAGGAGCAAAGCTGGACATCCTGCCCATTGTCAGGGGTGTGCCGGTCATGAGCTAGCACTAGGATAGTTCTTCCTGAAGTTCCAACAAATGCCTGAGAAGAAGGGTATGGATAGAGTCAGAGATAGTCTCTGAGAATTATAAACTTGTGTGATAACAAGAACAAACCGAACTTAAGGGAGAGTTGTGAAAGTTGATTTAAAAAACTGATTTGATGGGGCTGAAGAGATAGTTCAGCAGTTAAGAGCACTGGCTGCTCTTGCAGAGGACCCAGGATTGATTCCCAGCACGTGGCAGCTAACAACTGTCTGTAACTACAGTTCTAGGCTATCTGACACCATCTTCTGACATCCGCAAGCATTCTACAACAGGGTGCACTTACACACAATCAGGCAAATACACTCATATGCATAAAAAATTAATAAATATTTTTAAAATACACTTATAACAAACCTGATTTGAAACCACTGCATAAAATGTCTCCTATGAGCTAAAAAGAAGGTCCGGCAGTTGAAGTGATTGCAACAGAAGCAAGAGCCCCAGAACCCAAGTAATTGTTACTGGGTGTGGTGGCTCACCTGTAATCTGATCATCAGCCATTTGGGGAGCTCTGAGTTTGATTGAGAGACCATGTCTCAGAAATAATAAGGTAGAATAACCATCTAGGAAGATTCTCCATATCGACCTTATGTCTTCATGTATAAATACGGAGAGAGAGAGAGAGAGAGAGAGAGAGAGAAATACCTACTAGATCCAGACATGGTAGTGCACACCTGTGATGCCAGCACTCAGGAGGTCAAAGCAGGTGCACTGTGAATTCTAGAATATCCTTGGCTACATGGTGGAACCCTGTCTCACCCCATCCCTAAAATATGCCTCCTAGGAGAAAAATAAAGCCAAGCTGAGAATAGAAGGACTGTTGGAGAAGAGGGACGGTTGGGAAGACAAAGGAGATAAGGCGGTCAGATATGATCAAAGTATGTTATATGCATGTATGAAAAATGTCACAATGGATTGTATTATTTTAGATAATTAATATGCAGTGATAATGAAAATGCATCTGATGCAGAGCACTGGTGGAGAAAAACTTAAGTGTAAAACAACTCTGCTATTTATATTTAAAAGGTGAAGGAATGAAACCTTGCTGAAATGAGACAGTCAGAAAAGACAGTAATATAAATTATTCTGAGGAAAGGAGAGACAGCGAAAATGACATATGCAACTTCAACTATCTTTAGCATATTCAAAAGGAAAAGTAAATAAAGAACAAGAAGAGCTGGTATATAGCTCAGTTGGGAAAGTGCTTGCCTAGCATGCATGAGGCCCTAGATTCGATCCCCAGCACCACATGAAGCCAGCATGGTGGCATATGGCTGTGATCCCAGCACTTGGAACAAGGAAACCAGGTGAACAGAAGTTCAAGATCATATTCACATCTGCCACTACATAGTGAGTTCTAGGCTACCCTGGGCTACATGAAACCCTGTCTCATAAAAAAAGGATATAAGGAAATAAAATTGTAATTATAAGCTACTTTAAACAGATTTTTCTTATGCTTAAAAATCTGTCTTCATATTTGAAAATATTACCCATTCATAAAGTTTATGTCTAGTCCATAACATAAATCTATTATATACTCTCAAGAAGAAATCCCATACACAGACTGGAGAGATGGTTCATTTGGTAAAGTGCTTGTCATGCAAGGACGGAAACCTGAGTTCAGATCTCCAAAGTCCACACAAAAATCCAGGCATGGCAGTGCATACCATAACTCTAGTGCTGGGAAGACAGAGACAGGTAGATCCCGGAAGCTCTGTGGACAGTCAGTCTATCTAATAAGTAATTTCTAGGTTCAAGTGGAAGACCTTGTCTCAAAAAGAAGACGTGAGCGATAGCATAAGTCAACCAGCAGTAACTTCACTAACTTCTAGCCTCCACATGCACACACACACACACACACACACACACACAAACTGTGTAGATGTATATATTTCACACACAGAAGGAAGAAGAAGAAGAGGAAGAGGAAGAGGAAGAAGAAGAAGAAGAAGAAGAAGAAGAAGAAGAAGAAGGGAAATAATCATATAAAATTTCCAGACATGGCTAGAATAATTATTTACAAAGGCATGTGCAAGAATGAAATCAAACTTAGCAGCTACAATAGTCAGACATCACTGAACATCGTACAAAGAGCTGAGGGCAAAAGACTCCATTTTGGAACCTCTGTCTGGCTCATCTCTTGATCAAAGTCAGAATTGGGAGTTGTCATTTTCAAACATCTACATACTAAAAATAACTATCATCTTCAGTCTTCAAGCAAAAGAAAAATATTAAAATATATTTTCTACAAAGTAGAAAAAAACCAAGAAGCTAATGGGCTTATTATAGATACCACAAGTATATCTTTTGTTGAAATGAGGAGCATGTAAAATTCTAAACCATGCCAATGAATATACTAACACCGTGTAGGAATGAGATTTGCTGGCTTTAAACTTTATTAGAAAATATGAGAGATAGGCATTTAAAATGCTATAATTGCCTTTAAATTCTAGGAGAAAACTATTCTGTTGAAAGAAGATTACAGATAAAAATGAATTAATGTTTTTAAAAAGCAGAGAAATAAGATTATAGTAAATAATAATGTCCCTCTGTTGTCACAATTTTCAAATTACTCTTAAGATTTTTAAAAGAACTTCTATAAGCAGAAGCTTCAGTTGGTTCCTTAGGACACTACCCAAAACATTCATTTTTAATTCTCCCATGTCCTGAAAAATTGAGGGCAATTGATTCTCAGAAACTCAGTAGCTACACACCTTAGAATATTCACTCTTCTTTGAATGGGACATTAAATGTCATTAATGGGCAAGAGAATCACAAAAAGAATTCAATATAGTCCTTATTACAATAATAAATATTTTTAAAACAAACAAACAAACAAGGGGTTTGGAAGGTGGCTCAGTGAGGTTCAGTGAATGCTTTCTAGACAAGTATGAGGATGAGAATTCAGTTCCTCCACTGATAGAAAAGCTGAGTGTGCTGGCGAATGCTTGTAATCCCAGCACTAGAGAAACAGACAGGGGGAGGATGGAGGGATCCCTAGGGCTAGTCCCCAGCCAGTCTTGCCAATTGGTAGTCTCCAGGTTCAGTGAGAGACCCTGTCTCAAAAAATATGGTGGAGACATGATTGAAGAAAACACCTGTCCAAGTTTTTTTTTTTTTTTTTTTTTTTTTTTTTTTTTTTNCCAGGCTGGACTTGAACTCACAAAGATTCACCTGCCTCTGCCTCCCAAGTGCTAGGATTAAAGGCGTGCGCCACCACACCCGGACAAGTTTGTCTTTTTTTCCTTCCCACTCCTATGACAGAGAATGAGATCAGAAGCAACTCAGGGAGTGAAGAGTTTCCTGGGCTTAAACTTCAGGTCACAATACATCCTTGAGGGAAGTCAAGAAAGGAGCTTAAGCGGGAGCTGAAATAGGAATCACGGAGGAAGGCTGCTTATGGGCTGGCTCTCTGGCTCCTGCTCAGTCTGCTTTCTCATACATCCCAGACCCTAGGAACTAAATAATGCCTGCAGTGGACTGGGCCCTCCCACAGCAGCCAACATTTAAGACAGTACTCCACAGACATGCTCATAGGCCAATCTGATGGAAGAAATTCCTCAGAAGTTATTTCTTTCCAGGTTCCTCCAATTACTGACAAGTTGACAATAAAATCCACCACTATAACAATTGATGTCAGTCTCTGGCTTCCACATGCATATTCCAACTTACACATACACACACACACACACACACACACACACACATACACACACACACACACCACGTATGCAAAGAAGTCTTTAAGACCATTTCAAAATATTTATCTTAAATAATCACTGGCCACACATACATATACACACACAAATGTACATACACTAACAAATGTATACATACCTGCAATCATCAATGCACACACATGTGCATATATGTTCATAAACACATGTGTACATACACATGCTCATACACACATGCATACACACATGTGCCCTCCCTGATTGAGTTCAGTTTCATAGCTATGATCATCATACATTGAACCCAGGCTAGCAAAGCTAAAAACAATTTCTTGGATCAGAAATCTCATCACTTTACTTGGTGCTAACTTTATGTTTATTAAAGTTTTAGAAATTTAGCCGGGCGTGGTGGCGCACGCCTTTAATCCTAGCACTTGGGAGGCAGAGGCAGGCGGATCTTTGTGAGTTCAAGGCCAGCCTGGTCTACAGAGCAAGTTCCAGGACAGCTGGGGCTACAAGGAGACCCTGTCTTGTAAAGACTAAAAAAAAAAAAAGTTTTAGAAATTTTTAACATTACCCCACTTTCAGCCACCCTGTACATATCTCTATCATACAAATGAAGGTTGGAGTTTGCTAAATGTTTAACCTTTACAATTTGGCACAATTACCTTGTGGTTAATAACAGATCCCCCCACCCCAGCCTTTTGGGCCATACCATAGTTAGATTCTATCAACTTGACACAAACCTAGACATACCCGGGAAGGAGTCTCAGCTCAGAAACGTCCTTTATCAGAATGGCCTGTGGGGATATCTGTGGCACATTTTGTTGATTGCTAATTGACGTAGGAAGACCCAGCCACTGTGGGCAGTGCCAATCCTAGACATGTGGGCCTGGGATGTATAAGAAAGAAAGCTGAATGAGCCAGAGGAAGCAAGCCAGTAAACAGAGTCCCTCCATGGTCTGTGCTTGGGTTCCTGCCTCCGGGCTGCTTTGGCTTCCCTTGATGATGGTCTATACCTCTAAGTGAAATAAATTTTTAATTCTTTCTTCTTTCCTCAAGCTTTCTTCCTTTCTTTCTTTCTTTCTTTCTTTCTTTCTTTCTTTCTTTCTTTCTTTCTTTCTTTTCTCTCTCTTTCTTTCTTTCTTTCTTTCTTTCTTTTCTTTCTTTTTAGGGTATCCCTATAGCCTGGAACTTACTCTATAAACCAGGCTGGACTTAATCTCACAGAGATCTACCTGCCTCTGCTTCCTAGGTCCAGGCCTACTTCCCCAAGTTCGTTTTGATCATTATTTTACCACAGAAACAGAAAACCAAATAGGACAGAAATTGGTATCACAGAATGGAGTATTGCTGTGAGGACTGACTATGTTTTGTGGGAGGATTGTGAAAGTATTTGGAAGTGTAGGCTAAAAAAGAAGCCACTGAGTGCTTAGAGGTTAGTGAGCTGTTTTGTGAGCACTTGAAAAATAAGAATGCTGAAAGAAATTCAGAGAACAGAAGCTTGGCTGGTATATTTTCAGAAAGAACCAAATACTATATCAAAGCTATTCATGTGATTATGATTTTATGGTTTCTTATCAGATGAGTTTGAAGAATCATCCATGATTAACAAGAGACAAGAACCCCTGAAGTGGAATGGCTATTTTATTTCTGTTTAGCCGGAGTTTAAAAAATGAGCTATGATTAAGAAACCTGCATCATTGAGGCAAAATCTTCTAGGAAGTGTTTCTTCAAGGTCAGCGCATAGAAGTTGTCATTCAGAGGGACGAGCTGGTGGCCAAGCTTGATAGTGTATAAAACTCTCTAGCCGGGCGTGGTGGCGCACGCCTTTAATCCTAGCACTTGGGAGGCAGAGGCAGGTGGATCTTTGTGAGTTCAAGGCCAGCCTGGTTTACAGAGCAAGTTCCAGGACAGCTGGAGCTACAGGGAGACCCTGTCTCGAAAAGACCAAAAAAAAAAAAAAAAACCCAAACAACTCTCTAATACAGTACTGGCTTTGAAGGCATGAAGGGGTCATGAGAGCAATGGAGGCTTGGCACCATGTTGACAGGAGGAGAGTCCCTGTAAAGAGGCCCCAGGATTGAAGGGGTCATGGAAATAAGCTGAGATTTGGTACTGCGAGTGGCCAGGACAGTGGTTGGTGAAGGTGCACCCTCACTGTAGTGGAAACCCCAGGATATAGGCATTGCCAGCACTATGGGTTGAACACCAAGGATAGCAGGAAGTGGAAAGTGGAGCAGGTCTGAGGCTGTGAGACAAGCTGTGTGTGCTGCAGATGAGAAGCTGAGAGGTGGAGCTTCTCAAGCACTTTGGAACCCAAAGACAATGAGTGACAGTCAGATGCTGCACACTGAGCTGCAGAATTGGAGCTATGAGGATGTAGCTTGTTTTTTCCTAAACGCAATTGTCTTTATACCTTGGTTCCTCTCAGAGCAAGAAAGTATTTAAGTTACTTTGGATTTTACAGGAGCCCACAGTAAAGAATTTGGACTTTTAAAGTGAACTTGGACTTTTAAGTTACTATAGGTTTTTAAAGACTGTGGGACTATTTTTTTTTTTTTTTAGTAAACACTTTTTTTTTAATTTTATTTATTTTTGTATGTGTATGAATGTACTGTCTGCATGTAGGTTTGTGCACCATGTCGTGCAATACCGCGGAGGTCAGAAGAGGGTCTCGGATTCCCTTGGAACAGGATTTCTCCTGGAATTAGAGTTACAGACGGTTCTTAGCTGCCATGTGGGTGCTGGGGATCGAACCCGAGTCCTCTGCAAGAACAGTCGGTGCTTTTAACTGCTAGGCTATCTCTCCAGCCCCGAGACTGTGGGACTTTTAAAATTTGGACTGCATTTTATATTGTGATATTAACATGAGGACTTAAAGGAGTTGGATCAAGTGATGTGCTTGTCTCCCAGAGTTAACAAGGGGTGGAGTGTTATTCTTTGTGTCAACATGATACAAACCTAGGCATATCTGGGAAGGAGTCTCAGTAGTGAAAACTGCCCTCCTTAGATTGGCCTGTGGGCACATCCAGGAGGCATTTACTTGGCTGCTAAGCGATGTTGGAGGGCCCAGGCCACTGTCGACAGTACAATCCCTGGGCAGGTGGGCCTGGATTGTATAAGAGAAATAGCCGAGCAAGCGGAGACAGAAAACCAGTAAGCAACTTTCCTCCATGGTCTACTTCAGTTCCTTGAGCCTTGGCTTCCCTTGATGACGGACTATAGCCTTTAAGCCAAATAAATTCTTTCCTCCACAAACTGATTTTGGTCAGTATTTTACCACAGTAACAAAAAGCATACTAGAACATTTACAGAAGCATATTTGTGAATTTATATTTATTACTGACTTTGTTTCCCTAGTTGGACCATGACTGATACACTGGTTTTCCGCTCTTTGACAGGAATCTTAACTGAGCAGCCCAAGTCCATGGATGAGCCTGAAGGTTTCTCTAAATGTTGTTGCCTCTGAACACTTAACAGGTTAGGAAAATCAGTTCTCTTATCTGGACTGTTTCAGCCTTAAGCAAAGGTTGTCCTACAGATGGGCACAGCAGATTTGACTGAGTGGTTTTATATTCATACCAGGCTGTGGCACATGGCCATCAGGATAAAGTCTGAAACATTCAAAAGAACTTATAATGAATCTTGCCCAGCCCTGGTCATTTTTCAGGCAGAGACCAAATTGTTGTAAACTTCTGAAACATAACAGAGGATTACAGTATATATGAGGTCAGTAACATCTGTTAGGCTTTGGATGTTCTCTGTGGAAGCCTGGGTCTCTAGCTGGTGACACTCTGCTGGGAATCACTGGGAACAATAGAAATCAGGGCCAACTGGAGAATACGCATCACCAGGAACTTGACCTATTCCTGTATTGCTCATTCTGATTCCTGCAAACCATGGTACGCTGTCCACCATGACACCCTGAGACCAGGAGTCCAAATAACTATTTCCTACATTGCACCATTTCAGGTATTTGATCATTAAGGCAAAAGTCTTACTACCATACTGTATCTCCCAAAATATGATGCAGCTCAAAATGTTCGCTTCCACAAATTAACAAGAGCTAAACAGAACTGCTGGGTTCAAGGAAGAACCAGAAGCTGCAACGTGGAAAGGCCTCTGTGGATTTGGAGTTCATCCTATAGCCTTGAGGCATGGTGGGCAGGATGTCCTACTGCAGAAAGACAGAGACCAAGCTGAGATGTTTCTATGTAGTATTAAATCATTATGTACCTAAAAGTCAAGCATGGAGCCACAAATCCCACTGTAGGCAAGGTGGGGATAAGCAGAGCCTTGGGTCCGCTAGCCAGCCAGCCTGGCTGACCTAGAAAATTCCAGACTGAGAGCCCTTGTATCAAAAGAAATCAAGGTGGAGGCTCCTGAGGAGCTGTAGCAGATTTTCCTCTGGCCTCCACATACAAGTTCATGGCCCCCCATTCATATGCACCCCCACATACACAAATATACACAGAAGATCAGCATTCTGATCGGACCCAAGGAAAGCAAGGAGAAGACAGATGTAGGGGTCAGAGGACATGGCAGGCCTTCTTTCATTTGCAAAGCATCCACCCATGTTAGTTCTGCTAAAGCAGTGTCATTAGGATACCATAAGGAGAAGAACCTACTTCTAAAAGTTGGAGATGAAGCTTCTTTGCCTGTCATTGCTCCCCAGCCCAGGGTGTGTAGCTAACGCATGCTGCCAGCTGTCACCATGCAAGCTGTCTGTCTTCATTTCAGCTCCCTCCTTCCTAATAGCAGAGATGTGCTCCCCGACTGCTCCAGATCCTCCCACAGAAAGAAGACACACCATCACCTCAGGGAAGTAAATGTTGTACTTTACAATCTGGCTAGACATTATCACCATAGGTGCATTGTATGGGTTAAAATCAGGTGCTCTAAAAATGAACAGTGACTGTCCTTTTGATGTAAAATGTATCAAGTTCAAGAAAGTATACAAAGCTCTTCTCTGTGAACACTGGACTGTCAGTACTTCTGGGACCTCAGGGACACGGGCAGGTGGAGCTGGGAAAGAAGGCAGGAATATAGACGGTGACTATGACCCAGCTGTGCTGATGGCCCCCGGTCAGTCCACTGAGTCTAAAGGTGAGATGTGGTCTCAGGACTCATTGGTATTCAGAGGAAACCATATCATTAGAGCAGACACAGCCAAAGGGGTTCAGGTGATAGGCAGACCCCGAAAACCCTTTCACAAATAGTACACAGCTCCTAAATCTTATGGATTACATGTAGACATGGAAATGGCTTATCAAATTCTAGCCAGAATATAGACAACCTAGAGTCAGAGCTAACACTAGGATACTAGGTAACCATACAAAGATAAAGTCCAATGTAACAGCTGGTGGATGGGTAATACCAGAAGTTATGTTCTAAGATTCTGCTAAAGTTCATTAGATGATAGACTTAGAGTACTAACAGGGATCCCAGAGCCTTTCTCCTGGTCAAACAGAAGATGCCACTGCACTGGGGGTAGGTCATGGGTGAGGGAGGACAAGCTGTGACTGGACTTCTGGGTAGAAGACCTCACACGAGAAGATAAAAATTCACAGTTTAGTATCAGCATCCTTCTGCAAAGAAGCTTAGTCAAATCAGAAGGGAACTGTCAGGTCCCTGATCAGAGTTGAACGGTCTTGTTCCGTGTTATTTTTGGCAACCTTGACTTTATTGGCAAGAACCTTCCTATTCTATGACGTCCCTATGCCTAGAGGTTGTGTCTTCTGGAGTCCCCTCATAGATGACTGCTCTAGTTTGTCTTCCATTGCTGTGACAAAACACTCTGCCCGACACCAACTTGGGGAGGAAAGGGTTTATTTGACTCACATCTCCTGGGTCACAGTTCATTACTCAGGATGCCCAAGGCAGGAACTCAGGGCAGGAACCTGGAGGCAGGAGCTGAAGTACAGGCCATGGAGGTATGCAGTCCACTGGCTTGCTCCCCTGGCTCATGCCCAGCCCACCTTCTTATACAGTACACAACAACCTGCCCAGGGTGGCACCACTCTTGTGGGCTGGGCCCTCCCACACTGCTCCACCATCAAGACAATACTCCACAGATGTGTCCACAGGCCAATCCAATGGAGCCAATTCCCCAACTGAGGCTCCCTCAACCCAGGTGTGTCAAGTTGACACTAAAGCTATCCAGCACAATGACCGAATGGGAACTGAACAAGGGTATTTGGTGTGGATGTACCATGTCTAAGGCCACAGTGGACTTGGCTCCTGTCTCACTAAAGCTTTCTCCAGGCCCACAGGTAGAAGTCTGAGCTGGGCTTGACCAGGCACTAGTTGACACTGGTTCAAATTGAACTCTGTGCTCAGCAAGCAAGGCCTCTTTCCTGTCAAGCCCTTGCATGCTCAGACACACACCCTGATCACCAGCATCTCCTCAAATCCCTAGCTTTCTCTTCTGGGGTGTCCCCCAGGGCAGGTCAAGGCTCTGGAGCTTCTGTGGCCATTATTCTCACCTCCTCCCCACCAACCTCTCCTCCACAATCCTGCTTTTCCCCTGTGGTTTTTGCCATAGATCCATTCTCATCATCTCCTGCCTGACCCCAAGCCTCCTGTGCTCCTTTACTCCAGGCCTTGATGGCTCATTCAACCCAGAGTTGGAAGCAGTCATCACCATGACTTTGGCCACTCTTGTAAGACAAGAAATGTTGAATCTTCTCATGTCTCCTAAAGTAAGATGCATTTCTACCCTATCGTGCTCAGGCATCCAATAAAGGAAAGAACAATCCGTGGGAGCCATACTAAAATAATGGTGGCCCTCGCTTCTCAGTGTTTTGGTTAAGAACAAGTGTAAAGCAGCAGGCTGTACTCTGCCCTGGCTTACATCACCACTGGATGGCATGCTGCTGAGCAGAGTTAAACTCTAGCTGAGGAGGAGAAATTGGAGATGTTCCAAAGGCAGCTGTGGGGATGAACAAACCTGCTCAGACCCATGGGTGAGTGAGATTTAGTGATCCTCAGGAAAGGAGACATAACTGTGATGTTGTCCTTCAAGAGGCAGAACGGGAGCTTGGTAACCTTTTGGCTACTAAAAGAGAGAGGAGTGAAAATATATGGAAAGAGAGAAGAATAGAAGACTGCTTTATACGAACAAAAGAAGTTTCGTCCTATTAGAGAGAAACTACAGATTACAGGAGGAGGAGCTCCCCACGTCTGTAGGAAGGGACCTCTGTAGAATGTGGAAAACAGTACCCAGGGTTCAAATCAGCATTGTGTGAATAGGCAGGTAGGGGACTGAGCAGGGCTGAGGGCACAGGCTGACACTAGGAAGACAGGCAGCCAGGATCCCTGCTGCAAAAATCCCGGTGGCAGGGCATAGGTAAAACCCAACTGACTCAAGTGTAGGTAGGTCAGACAGTTCTGTAAGAGATGGCCCTCTGCAGCCTAATTCCTTAAAGATATAATATCAGTGGCCTAACTTTCAAACCCAAGCCTGGTCTACAGAGTGAGTTCCAGGACAGCTGGGGCTACAGGGAGACCTTGTCTCGAAAAGACCAAAAAAAAAAAAAAAAAAAAAAAAAAAAAAAAAAAAAAAAAAAAAAAAAAAAAAAAAAAAAAAAAAAAAAAAAAAAAAAAAAAAAAAAAAAAAAAAAAAAAAAAGTTACTTATCATGGAGCAAACAGCTGGGCCTTTGTACAAGAGAAGATGTAGGGCTCAACTGCCAGGTCCAGATGCTCCCTGCTTCTATCCACAGCACAACCTTGAAAAATCCCCCAGGTGTCTCCTTCAGACTTCACGGGCCCTCCTAAGACTGGAATAAGGAGTATCATTAAACTTGAAAGCATCCTGTTGAGCTGATTCAACAAGGAACAGAGGAAACACTGTCTGCAGAGGATCATTCAGAGCAAGATCACCTGGACAGCTTATGGGAGCCCAAGCCTTGGAAGAGCAAGTTTCAGAGAAGGTGATGAGCACCTTGTTCCACGGAGGCACCTGTGAGCAGCCTGGGAGATGGGCATGAGAAGAAAAGGAAAGGCGTTGAGACCGACACACAAAGAACATCCATGAGAAGACAAAGAAAGGCATGCAAGCCAACACCCAAAGAACATGCATGAGAAGACAAGGAAAGGCATGCAAGCCAACACCCAAAGAACATGCATGAGAAGACAAGGAAAGGCATGCAAGCCAACACCCAAAGAACACTGGAATGCAAGTGCTGGACACCAGTACCCTGCCTGGAAGCTAGGATGTATCCCCAGAGACATTTCCCATCAACCCCACTCACCAGACTCTCACTCAATTCATTCCTTTGACTACAGCAATGGACATAGTTGTAAAATGTGCAAGCCATTGTGCCATTTCAATATCTAAAACCCTGTGAGCATTTCCTGTGGTTTCCATAATGGAGTCTGAACATTTAAGAAGGCAAGATGGCTCACAGAACTGTGTGTATTTGGACCAGAGCCTGAAGGGTCACAGGAGGATCTGTGACCCTCTCAAATCTTCCCTCTTTCCCCTCTCTCATATCCTTCTGTCCCATATACAGCAGCTGTGTTTGCCCTACAGCTTCTGTTAGGCCCTGTAGCCCCGAGTCTCTCTAACTTTGGGTTCTTTGCATGGTGGAGGTCGAGCCTACAGCTTCCTATTCTTCCATTCCCTGTACTTTTTCTATCCCCCACTGAGTCTGATATATCTCTGAATACCAGATCTCACTAGACCCTGCCTAACTTTTTAAATGCAATTTTAAATCGCAATATTTTTGATTCACGCAAACATCATTTTTCCTCACCAGGTTAAAATTCCATATGTGTGAGGTAAAACGATGAGCAGATGAGAAGCAATGGATAAATCTTGAGAGGAAAAAGGAGAAAAAGGAGAGAAGGAAGACAATGTAAAGAAGCAAAGCAGGACTTCAACAGGTAGACCACTCTCTCCAAGGTGCCATGGTCTCTGAAGAACCAAGAGACGCTCCAATAACTTTTAAACAAACAGCTATTTCTGTAACTGGTAAAGTAAAAGTAATTTTGAAATGTTAGTAATATATCGCCTAAGATTACATGTTTTCATGTAACAGAAAACCTAAGAAAATAGTGGGTTATTTTCAGTAATTAAGAGTACAGAGGTGACAAATGGGTCCTTGTCATCTCTGAGGACCAAGTGTCCCCAGATCACTGCTTTGCCAATCTCCAGTACCACCTTGATCTTCTTGGTCCAAGTGGCATGTTCTCATGTGGGGGTAGAGGACAGGGAAAAGGACATGTCTCCTGCACTGAAGATGTGACCCCAAAGTCAATAAGACACATCCTTTTGCACCTCATTTGCCAGAGCTCAGGAACATGGCTCTCCTGGATTGGAAGAAAGACTAAGAAATGGAATATTCTAGTAACCATGTAATAAGTAAGGTCTGCCACCAAGGAACAGGAAACAGTAGGTATCAGATGGGCCTCTAATGGGTCCCTGCACAGGAATGTACCCTACCAACAACTCAGTGGCTCTTTCCTCCAAGTTTACAATAAAACAGAATTCTAGAGTCTTAAAATTGACACCAGCCAAAATTTCAAAGCTATAAGGAGCAAAACAAAGCAAAAATAATCAAAATGAAAAGAGCTCAATAAACAACAGAATGGAGAAGAACCACCTGACATGCAGAACTATACAAAAATAGGACATGTTTTCCTGCGGAGCCTCCACTCACCCACAAACACACCTCCCTTGAATTCAGTAGCATTAAACAAAAACAAAGTTGTGCTTTGCTAAGACTTTTAAGTCAACACACAATGTGCCTGCCAGGATTCCAAAAAGCAACAGGAATTCAATAAATGGCATTGCAGGGTCTACTCAAGACTTCGTCAGTAGCTATTAATGAGAAAGATTGTTATGCCAGGGAAAGACGCTTGCTGGAATGTTGCTTGTGAGGGCATGAGACCAGGTCACTGAGGCAACCCAGGGTTTCTCTTGGTCCTTAGGCCTGCTATGACAGGATGGGCAGTTGGACTGACTGAGTCCTATCATACACTAGGAATACAAGATAGACTGTCAGGAATGTGAATGTGGGGTGCTGCTGGGACCAGAGGTCTGGGAGATGGAGTGTGATGGGACCATCTGTCACTTGAGGCAAAGATGTTCTTCAACCTGAGGCTGTGCAAGGCACCTGGTGTCAGAGAGCCTGTTTCTTTATTTCAAAGAAAAATAACCAGGGCTAGATGCCAGGGAGAAGGCCTGGGCCCCCCACCATCAGCAGCAGGAAAGCTCATTAGCTTAATCTTCCAGCACTTGCAATCCAAAACAAGCCAGCTACAGAGAGAACAGCAAAAAACAAAAAGCCAAGGCTAGCCTTCCTCAGCAACTGAGACTCAGGAGCAGAGGGAAAGTGCCTCAGGCCCATCCAAGAACTGATCTTCCTTGCATCTATTCCTGTCCTGCAAGGATTCTTCATAGGGCTCACCTTGGGCCCTTCTCTGCCCACTAGAGTCAAAGGACAAAAAGGCTGCTTCTTCTTTTGACATCTGTAACAGTTCAAGACAAGCATTTAATACTAAAACACACTGCTTCACACTAGTTTAATGATTGTGCGTGCATGTTTCAACTATATCATTCAAACCTAAGCTTATTTATTGTGCTCTGAAAACCTCAAGGAACAAGCAGGCATTTGGCATTAGAATAGATCTTTTTTCCAGAAAGTTGTGTAGGAAGCTAAATGAACTGGCATTGTTACTTCTGGTCCAGAAGTCCAGAGTAACCCTTCCATCCAGCACTCAGCAGTGGTCCTCTGTGGGTACCCTGGCATGCTGGAGTCATACAGGCCAAGACTAGCCGAGTGTACAACAGACTTTACCTGGCCCTTAGTGAAAGAGCTATTGGCAGTTGGCAGCTGCTAGGTAGGGGAGGGAGAATCCATTTTCTCTAGCCCCATGGACCCTTATAGTTGACCCGGTTCCAATGGTTGGTTCCAAACCAGCATATATATGGGTGGCACACAGTGAACTCAGCAGGTTATAAAAAAATGAGATATAAAATTGGAATGAAGTGGGGGTAAGGCGTAGACGCAAGAAGAGTTAAGGGAGAGTGATAAAAATATGTTGTATGTATGTATGAAATCCTCAATGAATTAATAAAAATATTGTCTTTCTGTTTTTTGAGACAGGATCTCCCTGTGTAGCCTCAGCTGTGCCTAGAACTGGCTATTAGACCAGATGGGCCTTGATCTTACAAAGATCCACCTGCCTCTGCCTCCTGAGTGGTGGGACTAAGGCATGAGCGACCACACTCAGCTAAAACAATTACATTATTTTAAAAACAGAGTTCCCTTCTTTACATCTCAGAGGAGCAAGACTTTCCCCTCCTCTGCTTGCAGCTCAGAGAACTGCATAGCCATGTCCACAGGGAGCTAAGTGCCCAGCTCCCTCTGATGGTCTCCCTGTGTCTGCCTTTGCAAAGCAGGCTTCTCTACAGACATCCCCTAGGGAGGGGCTTCATGACACACACACTACTGTGGGCTTGGGACTGCTCTAGGACCTCAGGATTGCCAATATAGTATCTGTGGGTGTCCCTTGGCTCCTGGAGATAATTTCAAGCAAATAGGTGATGGAGGTAGAAGGAAGTCTGGAGATGGGAGACCTTAATCCTTCCCCATTGTCAGTGACTGAGATAGCCTGACAGGACACAGACTCAAGACAGCCTATAGCCAAGCTCAGATTGCAAAGCCCACTTATCTGCTAGTTCTGATCGTTTTCTAGACTGAACAATGGAGTCCATTTTCTGTTTCATGATAATTGAGGAAAGAAGGGAGAGGAGTCTTTACAGTCAAAATCATGACAATAAAATATATGAAATTTCCTATAATACTCTCAGAAAAGGAAAATTTTGAGATACTCAAAGTCTGTCCCATGGTAGAAAAGAAAGATAATTCTGATTTTCTCTAGAGGTCTCGTTTAGGACAGATGGAGAAGGTTTACTCATAGAATTAAAGTGTGTGCTCCAAAATAAAGTTCACTTGATGATATTAATGGCACTGCATTGTCCACAAGGCTCGGGACTGTCCGGAAAGTTTTCAAAAGACGCCAGGCCATCACCTGCCTGGTCCCCTTGGGAGAATGCCTTTCTCAGTAGAAGACTGAACTCAAAACCCAGTATCTTGTCTTTGCCTCCACAGACCTGTATGGTAATGTGGGTACTTAGATAGTGAATGAAACCAGATGTGGGAACTTGGGTCCTGATGCCTTGGATGGCGCTCAGAACACAGCCCATTGGCACAGCACTTCTACCTTCTCAGGAGCAAGTTAGAGTGGCCATGAATAAAGATGTATCCAATATCAAGCAGGCACAAAGACCAGGGATACAAGGAAAGGGCTGGCCCTTTTCTTCACAAAAGCTTACCAGTCTATAAAAAACTTCAGAGAGCAACTGTAGCAGGCCAGACCCTGAGGAGTGGGAAAATTTCGAGTCTGATTGAACCATCGTCCACCACTGTTTTGGATTGTCTACTTGGGAAGCAAAGATACTGGGCCTCAGGCCACTGCGGCAAACTTTGCAACATCCTAATTTAAGTGCAAGTAGAGACTTGGTTCCAGGTCTTCTTTCTTTCTCACCTGAACATGGAAAGTCAGAGCAATTAGAGAGAGCCTGGGTTGAGAGACTGGGCAGTCCTGAACATGGAAACAGCCCTTCAATGTCTCGCAGAGCCAATCTGGGGACCTAGGGTCATTCTTTCTTCCTTTTGAACCCTCTGCATGAAGCCAAGATCACTGGACTCACCTCCCTGTCTCTAGCTGACAGCTGGTCAGCCCCTGATGGCCATGCCCTCACACTTCAGGGCTGAGTGCATCCCAGCCGTCCTCATCAGGCCCAGGGCCTCACGTATTCTTCTAGAAGGACTTCCAGTCAGCTGGCTTTATCCTACCTTCTGTTTACAAAATCAATCACGCATTTGCCACGAGTCCTCAGAACATGTGCCTGCTGCTGCTCTCTTGCATATGTGCCACTGAGTTCTAAGACATTCACAGCCACTCAGGTTCCCGCCCCATGCTGCAGTTTATGATGAGTTTTCATGGGTGTCACTTCACCAGATTTCCCAATGCCTGAGGAGGTGGTTGGCAACTGTCATCTCACTTGTGATTGAGGTGATAGAGTGCTGGAGTATTGTGGCAAGACTAGTTTAATTAGTTAAAAATCAAAAGAACTTACTAAAATTATTTTTCATTCTTTGAAAAGTGCATGCATACAATATACTTTGCTCAGGCCCACTCCCTCCCTCTAATTCCCCCTGGACATCCTCCTGCGACACTTCCCTCTCCCATCTTCATGTCCTCTTCTCTCTCTCTCTCTCTCTCTCTCTCTCTCTCTCTCTCTCTCTCTCCTCTTTCTCTTTCTCTTTCTTTTCTTCTTTCTTTCCTTCAATGTATTTTTTTTCGAACTTTCCTGGGTTACCATAAGGAAATAGAACCTTGCAGGTTTCTGGGAACTTGCTAATATGAACATACAGCAATGTTGTCAGCATGCACGAGACTCATGCAAAATCCATCAGACAAAAACCAGCACAGAGCTGGAGAAATGGGTGAAGGCCCCAACCTTAGCTGGGGAACTATCGGCAGCTGATCACTGCTAGGTGGCAGAGAGTCGATCTTCTTTAAGGGAACGACTCTAGGTAGGCTGACCAGGGTCCAGTGAATGAACTCACACCAAGAGACATTGATACACAAACTTGATTCCATAGGCCTTAACATACACGAACAGAGTGCATGAAATCCTGTGGGCAGGCTATGGGGGTATGAAATGAAATCAGAACTTTTACCTCACCGTAGTGACTGGAGATGCTGTCTCTAACACTGTCACACTTGGGTCATACCAGATAGGTTTCCTGCAGATCAACAAAAGCCCAGGATTCCATTGCCTGCCTTCCTGCTGCATTCAAGACTCGTGAATGCTTAGTAGTGTGATGCCTGTGGCCTCAATTTGGCCTGTCAAGATGAGCTCAGTAGAGAGTGAAAGTCCTGCCGTGTTTGCTCTGCTGCATTGAACTATGAGGGCATCAACCTGCTTCTGGTTGCTGGCCACAGGTTATCCTGTGCACTTCTCTTCTGTGCCTCATCACTGTCTGTAAGCCACCCACAAGCAAGCCGCTTCTTTCACCTTCTTGGTCATGAGGAGTCACATAGTTTCTTAGATAATCCTCAATTCTCCTTAGCAAGATGTCCAGCACTGTGTGTGTATTCTGATGCCTTCACAAACCTTTTGCTCCTAAGAAGTTACTTGAACAAAACCAAGGTGGAAAGGGAAAGAACAAAGAGACTTCTATCCCTTTGATGTCTCATTTGAAACAAGAGCTTGTTTGGTTTTGTTTTGTTTTGTTTTTTGGAAAAGCTATTTTATTACTTTCTTTTTTTGCTTTTTTTTTTATTGATGCTTTGTGTATTTCATACATCATTTTTCAATTCAGTTCAGGTATACAGCCCCTTCCCTTCCCCCCACCCCACCCCTACCCATCCCAGATCATGCATTCTGCCATAATTTTTCTGCATCTTTCTCTGTTTTTTTGTTTTGTTTTGTTTTCATTTTTTTAACAATAAGTGATAATCTGTGAGTACAAGCATCCTTCATGTAAAACCAATTTGCGAGCAGTTGTGCCCAAACCCACACAGCTCATGGGTCCCACCATCCAGCAGGGGGGGCTTGTATGTTCAATCAAGTTGATCAAATGAGTGTCCAGTCTATATTGTTGTAGTTTCACCATTCACCCCAATCGCAGCCCTTACATTCTACCACGCCCCCTCTTCCGCAGATTGTTCCCTAGGCTTAGAAAAGGGGCACAGGTGGATGAGAAGCAAAACTTTCTTTGGAGCTGTTGTCTTGGATCTGTAGTTCATTTCTGGCTGTTTTCTTTTTCAGGTACTGCCAGCTTGTCCAGGCATAACCTTTCGATCCTACCAATGATACATGCACATGTAGGATATATAAGTATTTAAACAGATAATGAATTGCCTTTTACCGCAGTTTCTATGTAATGAGCTATATGCATATAGTATACTATTAGTTATTTAAACAGTACTATTGTTATGGTAGGATCTTATTGGGTATAACGACCACCGTTGTTTTGCTGTAATGTATAATCCCATGAATTACAATTTTCGTGTCTTGTTCAGTTGACACGTTCTTTGTGTGGCTTATAACATCTCCTAACATTAGAGGATGTAAGCTTGGTGGCATCAGCCATGGGATATATTCCCCAAGAGAGAATGCTAATTGCCCAATTAGATTTGGGATATACAGATATGGCTTGCCCCGCGCACAGTATTTCCAGGCAGATGAGGTGTAGCTGGTGCTGATGTAGGAGTCCGTGCTTGACTTCAAGGAGACCCTATAGTTGCTTTATTGGTTTAAAATGTTTGGTAACACTCTCTCTGGAATTCAGAGACCATCTGTAAACCTGCAAGTGCGGTCTCCATACATTTTCCCATTTTATATTCAAGGTCTTCACAGCAGGGCATTACCGCCTCTCTTCGCTGCAGATATCCTGTTTAGAGGCAAGGTGCCTTTATCTTTTGTGGGGGCTTGGATCCCCTGGCCAACATCCCCTTGGTAAAAAATCCATTGTTGATGTCGAGCATCCTTTTAATATATTTCTTAAGTGCAATAGCTTAAGGAGACTTTAAGCCAATTATATTTGGTTCGGAAATAGAGAATAGAATCCTTTTCACCATTTCTCATGTCCATTATCAATTAAAGAAGGCAGTTTATATTACCGATTTACAAAAGAGAATAAGACCTTCTATACACACTGGCTCCAATCTCAGCTTGGAGAACTTCGACCTCATCTAGTCATCATTTTTCTCCTTATTCATGGGGGGGAGTAGTTAAGAGAAGTCTCTTGTATTAAAACTTTTGTGGCACCTAGCAAGGTAAGCTTCATTAGGTGTTCATTAAAAATAGTTGTGATACTGATGGCTGTGAGAGATGGCCTATAGCGGTTTAGAGCGCCGACCGCTCTTCAGAGGACCCGGTTTCGATCCCCAAGCACCCACAACAATGGTGGCAGAAACATCTGAAATCCAATTCCAGGAGAACTCCAGTTCCAGGGAATACGGAGAGCCTCTTCTGACCTTCCGCGAGCATTGCACGACACGCGGGTGCACAAACCTAAAAATGCAGACAGTACATTCATGAACACATACAGAAATAAAATTAAATTAAAAAAAAACAATGTTGTTCTAAGTAGGATCCAGAGAGGGGCCTGATGTCTGCAGCAATCCTGAGGCTTTCTTCCCTTCAATGCCCAGAGGAGTCAATCCTTCTGCTGGCTACTTTCTGGTCATCCTACTCACTCCACGAAAAGCTGCATTGTTCTTTCTAGGCCATTAAGTTGGTGAGTACTCTGGCCCATTGGAACATCACAAATCCTTTCCCATGTTAGTTGTTAAAGATTTGGATTGCAGGTTTCTTTGACAAAAAGTTTTTCGATATCTCCTATATCACCCCTTTTTATTTAGTTTTTTATTTTGACTCAATGATCTCAAAAAGACAGTTTGTATTATACTATACCTAGTGGGTTGGAATCAAGGCACAGATTTCAGCAAGTTCCCCATGACTGTTTTTGGGTTACTGTATGTGATTAACTTGGGAAACCCAAACGTGTATCTTTTAAATTAAATCATCCTAAAGGATAGAGATTGGCTACCAGGTGATACTATATAAACAGCAAAATTATAGAGAACATGTTTTATACCAATCTCAAATGTAATTGTTTATACAGTTTTTATTAAAGCTAATGTGGACAAGCAGCAATTTTATATCACCAATAACTCAGATGTATTACACGTTTTTATCAGTCTTTAAAGCCAATGTTTGTTTAATATACACATATTTACTTTTACTAGCCTAAAACACATGTATCTGTAGTAACAGATCTGGGCAAAACTGGATACTTGTTGAACTCACGTCATATTAAATATGCACCAATCGAATAACACCCGTGTCCCTCTCCCCCCTCCCACCCTGTCCCGAGTCCCATTTCAGTCAGTTTTTCTGAATCAATCTTTCGATTATTTTTTTAAATGCTCCCTCTCCACAAAAATATTTATAACTGGGTTATGACTAGCAATGCCACATATAGAGAGATACCATTTTCGTTTTGTTTTTTCTGGGACGTGTGTTACTATTCACGCTAAACATGATGTCTTTCTAGCTCCATCCATTTACTGCAAGTTCATGAATGTGTCCTGTCTCTTTCTTTACTGCGCATAGGAATGTCCATTGTGTACAGTACCACATTTTCTCTACCCACTTGTCAGTTGTAGGACATTTGGGTGAGATTCCAGTTTTTTGGCTATTGTGAACAGAGCAAACATAAAATATAGCTGTTGCATGTATCACTGCGTAATATGGTTTGTGGGTAATATGCCGCAGGAGTGTATGACTGGGGTCAAATGGCAGGATCATTTTGAGTCTTTCTAAGGGTTCTCCACACTGTTTTTCCATAGTGGCGCACAAGAGTTTACATTCCCAAGCAATGGATGAGTGTCCCATTTCCTACAACCTCGCTGGCTCATTGCTCTCCAGCACTTGGCATCATTTGTTTTATTGATCCTAGCCAGTTCTACTGGAGTAAGATGGTATCTTCGCAGCAGATACATCCGACAAAGCATTAGTTTCCAGAGTATACAAGCTACTCAAAAAACAAAGAAGAAAGAAAAAAAATGAATCACTCAGAAGATGGAGCAAAGATCTGAACAGAGACTTCACAGAGGAGGAATTAGAGATGGCTGAGAAACACCTTAAGAAGTGTTCAACATTGCTAATAATTAAGGAAATGCAAATGAAAACAAGAGCTTGTTTTGAGCCGGGCGTGGTGGCGCACACCCTTAATCCTAGCACTTGGGAGGCAGAGTCAGGCGGATCTTTATGAGTTCAAGGCCAGCCTGGTCTACACAGCGAATTCCAGGACAGCTGGGGCTACAGGGAGACCCTGTCTCAAAAAGTCCCCCCCCCAAAAAAAAGAAGTTTCTTGAACAAAACCAAGATGGAAAGAGAAAGAACAGAGAGACTTCTATCCCTTTGATGTCTCATTTGAAGCAAGAGCTTGTTTTGACAGGGCAGGGAGAGCCCATGGTCTGTTAGAAGTGGGCACAGCTCTCATGACTGGGCACAGATTACAGGGACTCTGGTAAGAAGGCTGTTGGCCAATGGAGGGACCAGTATGCTATGCCAAGTAGCGTGGGATCCCGGGCAGATAGTAAACTATAAACCTCTACTAGAAGAAAAGGACGTATAGAAAGTAATCTTCACTTCCCCTTCTGCAAAATGGAGCTCACACTGAGGTACCTAATAGGTTGCTTAAATGACTGAGTAACTATTGGGAAAATTTCTCAGAGCAGGTAAGACACCCCTATGCATGGTGAACCAGATTCAGCAGAGCTCTGTGGAGATTCACTAGGTTTGAAGTCCTCCAAAAGCCTGTCTTATTGAATCCTTCCATCTTGATAAACAGTTCCTTTCCCTCCAGTTTACAAATGAAGAAATTGGTGAGCACAGAGTCAAGGGCTAGTGGGTTTCGTCAAAGTTGCACTCCTACCTGCAGGTCCACCTCCACAATCAAAGGATAAATGTCTTAGACAAGAAGAGCAGGTATCATGAAACACCATGCAGCGATCAGCATATGGAAATACAACAAGGAAAACATATAAATAAAAGTAAAATACAATCAGTGATCACTTTGTTTCAGACATTGTACATAGCAGGACAAATATAAAACTGAATGTTCTGCACAGATAAAACCAAAATCCAGAGTTATAACAGCAATCCTCTCTTTGGAGCTCAAGTTTAAATCCATCTTTTTAAATCCTTTCTTCAATTGTCTTTACATATATAGAAGTGTCTCTCTCTCTCTCTCTCTCTCTCTCTCTCTCTATATATATATATATATATATATATATATAGATCATATATAATATATATCTAATAAGGAGATCTAAGTTTTATTTGCATTGTGGTTTCTTCCAGTTTTGGGAATCAAAAGCCAAAACCAAAAGCACTGCAGTGCGGGATTCCTACCTTATGGAAGTCATGTATTGTTTTTTCAGGGGCTGTTCTGCAGGCAACAAAACTGACTGAGAGATATAGTCTCAGTCAGTCTATTGGGGAGACATTATCAGCGAAACTTATTATACGTGTGTGGTGTGGTGTGTGTTGTTGTGTGGGGTGTGTGTGTGTTGAAATCAGAGAAAACTCGGTTTATGTTCCTCAGGGCCACGTGCACTGCTTTGTTAACAGAGTTCTCTCACGTGACCTGAAGCTGGCTGAGACTCCCTATGCTGGCCGACCTGCAAACCCCGAGGGACAGCCACCTGTCCGCCTATCTTCCCAGCACAGAGGTTACAGCATGTGCCAATGCATGCAGCGTTTCACATGAGGGCTAGGGCTCAAACTCTGATCCTTCTGCTTACACGGTAAGGATTTAACCTATTGAGCTATCTTCTCAGCCCTGACACCATTTTGATTTAAAGATAAAACTATTCTTTTCTGTCCTTGTTTGCCTTTGTGAGGCAACCAAGGAATAAGAAACAAAAAAGCTTCCTTGATCCTGCATCCTTTCCTCATTGTTCCTGCATCCTTTCTTCATTGATCCTGCATCTTTTCTCCATTGATACCTGCATCCTTTCTTCATTGATCCTGCATCCTTTCTCCATTGATCTGCATCCTTTCTTCATTGATTCTGCATCCTTTCTTCATTATTGATCCTGCATCCTTTCTCTATTGATCCTGCATCCTTTCTCCATTGATACCTCTTTTTGATCTCATCCTTTCTTCTTTTGATCCTGCATCCTCCTTGATCTGCCTCTCATTGATACGCATTTCTCGTCCGATCCTTTCTCCATTGATACTGCATCCTTTCTTCATTGATCTCTGCATCCTTTCTCCATTGATTACTGCATCCTTTCTTCATTGATCCTGCATCCTTTCTCCATTGATTGCTTTTCCTCATCCTGCATCTTCTTTTGACTGATCCACTTGTCCCATGTCCCATCCGCTCATGACCTTGCATCTTCTTCATTGATCCTGCATCCTTTCTCCATTGATACTGCATCCTTTGGTGTGGGGGTTTTGTGTGTGGTTTGGGGTGGGGGTTTTCCAACACATTCCCATTGATCTCTTGCATCCTTTCTTCATTTGATCCTGCATCCTGTCTCATTGATCCTGCATCCTTTCTCATTGATCCTGCATCCTTTCTCCATTGATCCTGCATCCTTTCTTCATTGATCCTGCATCCTTTCTTCATTGATCCTGCATCCTTTCTTCATTGATCCTGCATCCTTTCTCCATTGATACTGCATCCTTTCTTCATTGATCCTGCATCCTTTCTCATTCTGATCCTTTGATCCTGCATCCTTTCTCCATTGATACTGCATCCTTTCTTCATTGATTCTGCATCCTTTCTTCATTATTGATCCTGCATCCTTTCTTCATTGCTCCTGAATCCTTTCTTCATTGATCCTGCATCCTTTCTTCATTGATTCTGCAGCCTTTCTTCATTGATTCTGCATCCTTTCTTCATTATTGATCCTGCATCCTTTCTCCATTGATCCTGCATCCTTTCTTCATTGATCCTGCATCCTTTCTCCATTGATCCTGCATCCTTTCTCTATTGATCCTGCATCCTTTCTCTATTGATCCTGCATCCTTTCTCTATTGATCCTGCATCCTTTCTCTATTGATCCTGCATCCTTTCTCTATTGATCCTGCATCCTTTCTGAATGTCTCTGGTCAGTTGCACAGGTATGGATTAGCAAAGGGACCTGACTTACACTCACTCTGCATTCCTCTTGTGTGAATCCCCATTACATTTCTCTGAGAGTCCACCCACCAAGCAGGTCCTTTGTCAAGGGTTACTTCTACCAGCACTGGCTCCAGCAGCTAATGTATTTCTTCTAACTTGCAAACAGCCATTGTTTAAATAAATCAATACTTCTAAAATGGAGGCTCACTTCTACTTTGGATGGTATTGTAGCTTCAGTGTCAGTGCAAACCATTATGTGATACATTCTGCTTGAAGATAAAGTGCTCCTGCCTGTTTCGGTGGGTGAGGCACTCTTCTGTGGGCAGAACTTTTCTAAGTGGGTGTTGTTGATCCTCAACGGGTTATGGCTTTGACTCTGTCAGTTATTCCATAGACAAAGAGAAGAGAATATAAATTTTAGGCATTGGAAATTTCTTACATAAAGAGCCCGATTTTCATTTATTTTTTCATCAGGATCAAGCTCCTCTTAAGATAAATTTACCTCATTTTGTTCTCTCTATGTCATGGTAATATAGTAAAATTGGTCATTACTACAAACCAACGGGACAAACAGTTTTCACTTAGCAGTAAATCACAGCACAAACAGCACAAAACCCCCCAACCAGGCATCAAAGCAGCTTGTATTAGCTTATTTATCTTATTTTGCGTTTGCTAGCTGTAACTTATAGGGGGAAGGGTTAATTAGTCTGAAAGTTCTGACCATCGCCATATTTCTTCTTTTAAGGTTACATGTGGTGTGTATTAGCAATCTGTATTGGTCCGAGAAAACAAATTTTCTTCAAATTTATTTCTTTTGGTGGCCGGACCGCAACCCATATGTCCCCACAGTTAGCTGCAGCTCTAGGCTTTAATTTATGTGACTTGTTCCAAACTTGTCTGCAGTGTTACTTGCTTCAGTGAATGTGTGGCGCCACCTATGGGCCAGACCCCAGAAGTACACCTTCCTTTATCAGAAGGTGTTTTAAGCATGTCATAAAAATGATTCTGATAGTCTTTAAAGATTTCAGAATGTCTGAGTGAAATCTTACCCCAGTCCCTTTTAGTTTCCATTTTGGTTTCTCCATTTGGGAAGATTCAAAAGCCAAAACCAAAAAGCACTGCAGTGCTTGGATTCCACCTTATGGAATCAATGTATTTGTTTTTTCAGGAGGCTGTTTCTGCAGGCAACAAAACATACTAGAGATATAGTCTCATTCAGTCTATTTGGGGGAGACATTATCAGCTCAACTTATTATACTGTGTGTGTGTGTGTGTGTGTGTGTGTGTGTGTGTGTGTGTGTGTAAATCAGAGGAAAACTTCAGGTTTGGTTCCTCAGGGGCCACGTGCACTGCTTTTGTTAACAGAGTTTCTCACTGACCTGGACCTGGCTGAGTACTCTATGCTGGCCGACCTGCAACCCCAGGATCCACCTGTCCCTATCTTCCCAGCACAGAGGTTACAGCATGTGCCAATGCATGCAGCGTTTCACATGAGGGCTAGGGCTCAAACTCTGATCCTTCTGCTTACACGGTAAGGATTTAACCTATTGAGCTATCTTCTCAGCCCTGACACCATTTTGATTTAAAGATAAAACTATTCTTTTCTGTCCTTGTTTGCCTTTGTGAGGCAACCAAGGAATAAGAAACAGCTTCCTTGATCCTGCATCCTTTCTCTATTGATCCTGCATCCTTTCTTCATTGATCCTGCATCTTTTCTCCATTGATCCTGCATCCTTTCTCCATTGATCCTGCATCCTTTCTCCATTGATCCTGCATCCTTTCTTCATTGATCCTGCATCCTTTCTCCATTGATACTGCATCCTTTCTTCATTGATCCTGCATCCTTTCTCCATTGATCTTGAATCCTTTCTTCATTGTTCCTGCATCCTTTCTTCATTGCTCCTGAATCCTTTCTTCATTGATCCTGCATCCTTTCTGAATGTCTCTGGTCAGTTGCACAGGTATGGATTAGCAAAGGGACCTGACTTACACTCACTCTGCATTCCTCTTGTGTGAATCCCCATTACATTTCTCTGAGAGTCCACCCACCAAGCAGGTCCTTTGTCAAGGGTTACTTCTACCAGCACTGGCTCCAGCAGCTAATGTATTTCTTCTAACTTGCAAACAGCCATTGTTTAAATAAATCAATACTTCTAAAATGGAGGCTCACTTCTACTTTGGATGGTATTGTAGCTTCAGTGTCAGTGCAAACCATTATGTGATACATTCTGCTTGAAGATAAAGTGCTCCTGCCTGTTCTGTGGTGAGGACACTCTTCTGTGGCAGAACTTTTCTAAGTGGTGTTGTTGATCCTCAACTGGTTATGCTTTGACTCTGTGCAGTTAATTCCATAGAACAAAGAAGAAGAGAATAATAAATTTAGGCATTGGAATTTCTTACATAAAGAACCCTATTTTCATATTATTTTTTCATCAAGGATCAGCTTCTCTTAAGATAAATTTACTCATTTTTCTCTATGTCAGTGGTTAATATAGTAAAATGTCATTAACTACAAACCAACTGGCAAACAGTTCTTAGCAGTATCACAGCACAACCCCCCAACCAAGGCAGCAAAGCAGAGCTTGTATTATCTTATTTTTGCGTTGCTATCTTAACTTTCGGGGGAAGGTTAAATTATTCTGAAAGTTCTGAGCCATCTCCATATTTCTTCTTTTTAAAGGTTCTGTGGTGTGTTAGCATCTGTATTGCCAGAAAACAAAATTTTCTTCAAAGTTATTCTTGGGCAGGCCTGGGACGCAACCCATATGTCCCACAGTTAGCTGCAGCTCTAGGCTTTAATTTATGTGACTTGTTCCAAACTTGTCTGCAGTGTTACTTGCTTCAGTGAATGTGTGGCGCCACCTATGGGCCAGACCCCAGAAGTACACCTTCCTTTATCAGAAGGTGTTTTAAGCATGTCATAAAAATGATTCTGATAGTCTTTAAAGATTTCAGAATGTCTGAGTGAAAATAAATATTTAAGTCATTTCTCTTCCTTATAGCAATGGAAGAGGAATTATTTCTCTACCTTGGTCCTTGGACTTGGTGAATTAGTAGAAAAAAAAATTATTTGCTTTTCTCTCTGAGTAACGTTTTGGGGAGATCAGCAGAAGAGCTCAGGAAGAGAAGAACATGGCTGTCAAGGGGAAATAGCAGCCTAACTTAAAGCACTGAGACCCAATTTTCCTTTCTTCTTCCACCTTCGCTGTCCAGATGCTTATGATGCGGATGATGTGGATTCCTACGACAGAAGCCCAGGAGAACTTCACGGTACATCATTCTCACTAACAGCATCTTCCAGAAAACACTCACTGCCCTTAGAACTTCGATATTTCCTCCAGATACTCTGCCTTGTGTATGGTCAATTCTTGCTTTCTAGGTAAATGGAAGAATCTAGCTACAGGGAACTCAACAGTTTTGCCCCTTGTACTAAAAAGGGGGAATCAACAGAAGTGAGACTGTTATTCCCCCTGGCATTAAATCCCTGGATTCACACCTTGCTTTGGATCTTTGTGATCAATATCAAGGCACGTGCTCTGTCCAAATGCCTCAAAATGCATACATTAAATATGTGCAATTTAAAATATGGAATATCTACCAATAAATCTTTTAAAAGACAAGTATTTGCTGGGAAAGGAAAATAAATTTTAATATTTTTATTAATCCATCTGCCTAAATGATGGACTTTTCCCCCACTTTTTAATCTTTAGTCTAACAAAGAGCAGTTGGGCAGTTATGGGTGGTAAAAACTCAGCAGTCAACTACCTTGTAAATCAGAAGCTGTGGTTGTAAAAATGGATTTGCGCATCACCGGGAGTGGAGAGTGTGTCTGCCTTGTAAATTTAATTAAACAGCAGGTGCAAAAATCAGGTCATATGGCTTTGATGTGCCCCGTGCGAGGATGACAACTAGACAGTGATTCTAATATGAAGAAATTTGCATACATTTGCATTGGATCGCAGAGAGTGTGCCGTTGCTCTCGCCACTTTCTGTATTTTATTTCTAGGAAGTTGAATAAGATTTGAATGAACAATTTCTATTTAGACTCTGCGGAAAAATACAAGGGAGATTTCAGCACTCACAGGGGCCATGTGGACTGCAGGAAAGGCCTGAGGCATGCTCTGAAAAGCAACCGCCTTCCTGAACAGTTGAGGATGCCTCAAAATGGAAGGAAACAGACAGTGAGGAGGGAGAGAGGAAAATGTACTGTACTTTGTTATTTTTTAAACCTTTCCCAGAAGGTGTAACAATGATTAAGCTCTTCCTTTGTGGAATCTATCCTGGGCGCATCACAGTTCCTCTTTCAGCACTGTAGTCAGTGATGTAAATCCTGAAGGATGAAGATTAGAAAGAGCTTTCAGATGAAGCAATTAGCATCTTATATAAACTGTTTCTGCTTTTAAAAGAATAATGTGTTTCTGCCTTATTGTATAGACCGCATCTTTTATAACAGCAAGCTGGGATGCTTAGTATAAATAGTGTCTTTTGCTTTTGTGTCATCTTGCTCAGGTATGAAAACATTGCAGATATGTGACTGCTGCCAGCTGGCCGCATTCTCTCTTGGATGCTCAGGGGAAAACACTGAAGGGTACAGAGGTCAAAGGGCTCCCAGGGAGCTGATGGGTTCAGAGGTCAAAATGCTCCTAGACTTCAGCTGGGTGTCCTGACAACAGCCTGTGATGCATCCATTCTTTGCAGCTCCCCAGTATATCAGGAATTACTTTGGACCCATGGCCCATACACACCTGTCTCCCAAGACCTTGAGTCTGGGACTCTGAGACTATCTGAAGCAGCCAAACTCTGTGGTGCCCCCCAAAGGGACTCCTGTTACTCCCAATCCAGAATAGCTCTATGTCAGTCTTGATTTTTTTCTGGACAGTGTCATACAATGTCTGAAGAAAAGATGTAACTGGGTCTCAGCAAATTTATTTTGACTGTTCTTTATTGAAAGTAAATCCTATCAGAATGTATGTTAGAGATACTTCAGGGAAGTCAGCATTTAAATGTATCTTTGTAAATTGTGAGTTCATGTAATTTATCACTTTTCCAAATTACTTTGCTAATGAGGTAAATCTCTTAAAATATGATGTTCAGAAATCAAGGCTTTATCTGCAAATTCAGCTTTCAAATTCTCAGCCTACTGTCTTCTGATTGTACATGGGATTACTCTACTCATCTTCCCCACTGTGCCGCAAATTCCAGGAGGACCCAAATTACTTCCCTTTGTCATAACAGAGTCATAATTTACTCTGGGCTCTGTTGTAGATCTGGCATTCACAAATATGCTCAACTAATAGAATATTTTGAAGAAAGAAACTGAAATCATATGGAGTATCAATAGGTAGTCTATGATTAAACAGCACATGCTAGGGAGGATCAGGCGAAGAAAATGTGGGTATATATAGTTCTGAGCTTAGGGATGGTACAGCCTGAGGAGCACATAGAAACACACAGGAGGAGCCTGCTCAGGCCCAGGGCTCTAGAGTCCAGTTCTCACTGGGGAGAGAGCCAAAATCACCAAGAAAACTGGGAGAAAGTACCCAAGTGTGCACAATACAGCCTTCCCTTAAAAGATGCAGTGGTACAGGCATGGCAGAGCCCACAGTGCTCTGAGCGGCAGAGCTGCATCCCCCACTTGCAGTGAGTCTCTTGATGTCTCCTTGTTGGAAGGTCCCCACTCCTCGCCTTCTTTTCTTATGACAGCATTGAAGGCACACCAAGCAGAGCATCCTCTCTGTGTTTGGTGCATCCCATCTTCAGGGCTGGCCTGCTCCTGACGGCAGGCCACCTGATGCTTCCCAGCAGGCTCTTGGGAGTATGAAGTGACATATGGAAAGTACTTTCAAGTGCCACATTCAGGTCCTCTTCACTGTGAAAGTGGAGGAAATATGTGTTGGGAATCACATTTGTTGGTGAGAGATGAAGAATTTCTCAGCGGAGGCTCAGGTAATTATGAAAGTCTTTTAGTGGTACAGTTCTGAAGGAGCTGAGAGGCAGAACATTTGGAAAGTGGAGAGAGATTCTGAAGAAGCAGCCTGGGTGGCTTCCACTGAGATCCTCCTCCCAGGCTCCCTTCACCAAACCTGTGCTTTACAGCTGCTCGTTTCAGGACAAGTCCTCCCTCCGGCTGTTTCACCTCGACATTCCTTTTAGCCTGGGTCTAACTGTCGTCCAAAAAGGTATTTTCACTCTGTTGCCCTGTCCCACTGAAGGGGATGACAACACATCCTGACACCTTTTCCTTAAGGTTTGGAGATCTGCATTTTCCCTTGATGAAGTCAACAAGATTCTTAAATGTGGACAGTGAGACATAGGTGGAGCCACCTTTCCACTCCGTCTTGTCGCTGCACAAATGTGCCACATTCCACCAGGCCCCTTGGTGTTTGAGACCTGTAAAATGAGAATTCTGCCCCTGCACAATCACCTGCCATACTTTCATAATCATGACTCCAACTTGGTGCAGGGAAATATCTTGCTTTCTTTTTTATTTATTATTTATTTTATTTTATTTTATTTATGTGTATGAATGTACTGTCTGCATGTAGGTTTGTGCACCCATGTCGTGCAATGCCGCGGAGGTCAGAAGAGGGTGTCGGATTCCCCTGGAATTGGAGCTCCAGAGGGTTCTCAGCTGCCATGTGGGTGCTGGGGATCGAACCTGGGTCCTCTGCAAGAGCAGTTGGTGCTCTTAACCGCTAGGCCATCTCTCCAGCCTATATCTTGCTTGCTTAATCACCAGTTTAATTCCCCATTGATGGCATTGCCCATCATGGTACACAAATGGACAGATGGGTGAACAGGCTGCCAGAGAGTCATGGATTAAGAAGACATGTGTAAGTGGAGATGGGAAGACAGGCATTCAAGACTTTGATTATAGGTAAAACACAACAAAGACATGAATCTCCAGCCTAGCATATGACAGCATGCATACCCTTCCTTTCCAGCCTAGGGTATGACAGCATGCAGGCCCTTCCTTTCCAGCCTAGGGTACGACAGCATGCACACCCTTCCTTTCTAGCCTAGGGTACGACAGCATGCACACCCTTCCTTTCCAGCCTAGGGTAGGACAGCATGCACACCCTTCCTTTCCAGCCATGCCCCCTTCCCTTATTTGCAGCACGAACTTTGCAAACAAAAGTCCGGAGTTGACCCATGCTTCCCTTCCTGACTTGAGTTTGCTAACAAAATGAGATCCATTTTCCGTACAAAGGATCATCTGCATGACTAATTATGTGGTCCCAGCTCATAAGGCAACAACCATATCTCTTAGTCATCAGATAAATGCAAATTAAAGCCACAATGCAATAGTACCTCCCTCCAATCAGACTGGCAGAGATCATAAAGACAACAGATAATAAGCAGGGGCCTGGATGGGGAAAAAGGGAAGTGTTCTGCAGCCATGGTGGATAATAGGATGGCACTTCTTGAAGGATTAAAGAATTAAAACTAAAATCACCACATTATCCTGCACTCTTACTACACACACACACACACACACACACACACACACGTATATGCACATGTGCACACACACACTGAAATCTGCATACCACATTTATTGCAACACTACCAAGATATAAAATCAACTTGAGCGTCCATCAAGAACTGGAAGGATAAGGGAAGTGTGACACTGACATCACATTGGAATACTATTGGGCCTTTAAAGAAGGATGCCATCTACTGGATCCTGAACATGAACCTGGAGGAACCAGGTTAAACAAAGAAGCCAGGTACAGAAAACAGAATACTGCTTGACAATTCATATATCTGTGAGACCTAAAAACACTGAGTTCACAGACATGAGGAATTAAGAGAATGTGTGGACAGAACCACGATGGCAGAGATGGTGAGCAGTGGTGGTCTCTGCCCAGAGTTACAGCTCTGTGGACAGAGCCATGATGGCAGAGATGGTGAGCAGTGGTGGTCTCTGCCCAGAGTTACAGCTCTGTGGACAGAGCCATGATGGCACAGATGGTGAACAGTGGTGGTCTCTGCCCAGAGTTACAGCTCTCACGACTCCTCCCTGGTTCCCAGAGCTATCAACTGGATCTGTGCTGTCCCCCAAGGGCCTATGTATTGTGTAGACTGTCTTTAGCTTTAAAGGGTAAGGTCTTACTGGGGGGGGGGGGCTTTGGGGCACTAGAGTCATGCCCTTGAAAGGAATAACGGAATCCTAGCCCTTCCTCTTTCTCTCTTTAGTGTTTAACCAAGAAGTAAGAAATGTTGTCTGCATTCTGCTCTCAACCAAGATATACTTGTGATGGGACCAAAGGGAGACAACTGAACATGGACTGGATCCTCCAAAAGTATAAACCAAATTTAGTCTTTTCTTTTTGTAAGATGACTACTTCAAGTATTTGTCATAGTAATGTAAATATACATCAACTGATAATTTAAAGTCCATGATCATCATTTATTTTTTCTGTTTTTTCGTGTTTTTTTCAATTTATTTTTTATATTATATATATATACATGTAAATCTTTTTAATATATATTTTGTACAAGATTATCAAATATAGACCCGTGTCCCCCACCCTATCCCCCTACCTCAACAGAGCTCATGTATTGTGCCAAACATGCTTTTCATCTCTTTCTCAGTCTTTCTCGATATTCTCCATGTGGAAGTTGACTGTTTTGAGCAGAAGTTCACTGTTTCAATCAGTTCTTTGATGCAGTCCTTTCTGTTGTTGTTGTTTCTAATATGCATCACTCCCAATTGCTTGGACAAAAGTTCAAGGGGCCGTGCACAAGAAATACGTACAACTAGGTAATTGGCACTAGCATCCACAGATGAGGGATACCATTTGTCGTTTGTTTTTCTGGGACTGTGTTACTTCATGGAACAAGATGTCTTCTAGCTCCAGGCATATTCCTGCAAAGCTCGTGATGTCATCTTTCTTTACTGCTGCATAGAACTCCATTGTGTAGATGTACCACATTTTCTCTATCCATTCATCAGTTGAGGGGCATTTGTGTTGGTTCCACCTCCTTGCTATTGTGAAGAGAGCTGAAATAAACATGGCTGTGCATGTATCTCTGCAGTGGGATGAGTCTTATGCCAGGAGTGGTATGGCTGGGTTGGGTGGCAAGTTCATTCCAAGTCTTCCAAGTGTTCTCCACACTGCTTTCCATAGTGGCTATACAAGTTTACATTCCCACCAGCAGTGGATGAGTGTTCCCCTTTCCCCACAACCTATCCAGCACTTGGTATCATTTGTTTTCTTGATCCTAGCCAGTCTTATTGGAGTAAGATGATATCTTAAAGTGGTTTTCATTTGCATTTCCTTAATGATTAGTGATGTTGAGCAGTTCTTGAGGTGTTTCTCAGACATCTCTAATTCCTCGCTTGTGAAGTCTCTGTTCAGTTCTTTGCTCCATCTATTGAGCGGGTCATTTGTTTTCTTTTTTCTTTGTTTTTTGAGTAGTTTATATATTCTGGAAATCAATGCTTTGTCAGATGTATCTGCAGTGAAGGTTTCCTCCCACTCTGTGGGATTTCTCTTCACTTCCTTGATTGTTTCTTTTGATGTACAGAAGCTTTTGAGTTTGATGAGGTCCCATTTGTCAATTGTCGACCTTAATTCTTGTGCAGCTGCTGTCTGATTTAGGAAGTCTTTTCCTACGCCTATGTCTTGTAGTCTGCTGCCAACTTTTTCTTCTATCACCTTCAGAGTTTGGGGTTTCACGTTGAGGTCTTTAATCCATCTGGAGTTGACTTTTGTACAGGGCGAGAGGTAGGGGTTTAATTTCATTCTTCTACAAGTGGTGATCCAGTTTTGCCAACACCACTTGCTGAAGATGCTGTCTTTTCTCCATTGTGGTTTCTTGGCCCCCTTGTCAAATATGAGATGGCTGAAATTGTATGTGCTCAGATTTGGATCTTCGGTTTTGTTCCATTGGTCAACAGGTCTGTTTTTGTGCCAGTACCAGGCTGTTTTTATGACTATAGCCCTGTAGTATAGTTTAAAATCTGGTATAGAGATCCCTCCTGTGTAGCTCTTTTCACTCAGGATTGATTTGGCTATTCGGGGTCTTTTGTTTCTCCAAATGAATTTAAGAACTTTTGTTTCCAAGCCTGTGAAGAAACTCTTGGGGATTTTGATTGGGATTGCATTAAATCTATACAAGAGTTTTGGTAAAATGGACATTTTTACAATGTTAATTTTCCCAATCCATGAGCATGGGAGGTTTTTCCATCTTCTGAGGTCTTCTTCAATTTCTTTCTTTAAGGGTTTAAAATTTTTGTTGTAGAGGTCTTTGGTGTCTTTGGTTAGGTTTGTTCCTAGGTATCTTATTGTTTTTGAGGCTATTGTGAGTGGGAAGGTCTCTTTGAATTCTTTCTCCAGTTGCTTGTTCTTGGTGTAAAGAAAGGCCATTGATTTTCTAAGGTTAATTTTGTATCCTGCCACTTTGCTGAAGCTGTTAATCGTTTCTAGGAGTTTTCTGGTGGAGTTTTTTGCATCTCTTAAGTAAACAATCATATCATCAGCAAATAGGGATAGTTTGACTTCCTCTTTTCCAATTAGTACTCCTTTAATATCCTTTTCTTGCCTTATTGCTCTAGCAAGTGTTTCAAGCACTATATTGAAGAGGAGTGGTGATAGGGGGCAGCCTTGCCGAGTTCCTACCTTTAAAGGGAATGTTTCCGTCATTTCCCCATTTAGGATGATATTGGCTGTGGGTTTCCTGTATATGGCTTTGATTACATTGAGGAATGATCCCTCCAATCCAATTCCTTCTAGGACTTTAAGCATGAAGGGATGCTGGATTTTGTCAAAGGCTTTTTCAGCATCAATTGAGATGATGGTGTGGTTTTTGTCTTTGATTCCGTTTATGTGTTTGATGATGTTTATTGATTTTCGTATGTTGAACCATCCCTGCATCTCTGGTATGAATCCAACTTGGTCATGATGGATGATCTTCTTGATGTGGGTCTGTATGCGATTTGCCAGTATTCTGTTTAGAATTTTGGCATCTGTGTTCATGAGGGAGATGGGTCTATAATTCTCCTTTTTAGTTGGATCTTTGCCTGGTTTTGGTAATAGAGTGATGTTGGCTTCATAGAAGGAATTTGGGAGAATTCCCTCTGATTGTATACTTCTAAACAGTTTCAGAAATAATGGTTGTAGGTCTTTTTGAAATGTTTTATAGAATTCTGCTGTGAAACCGTCTGGGCCTGGGCTTTTTTTAGTTGGGAGGCTTCTTACTACATCCTCTATTTCTTCATATGTTATGGGTCTGTTTAAGCTGCTGGTCTCCTCTTGGCCAAGCTTTGGTGATTCCCAAGATTTCAGATATTCATCCATTTCTTCTAGATTTTCAAACTTGGTAGAATATAGGTTCTTGTAATATTCCCATATAATTTTCTTGATCTTTTCCTTGTCCGTTGTGATATTTCCCTTTTCATCACAGATTGTATTGATTTGGAGTTGTTCCTTCTTTCTTTTTGTTAACTGGGCTAGAGGTCTGTCTATCTTGTTTATTCTTTCAAAGAACCAACTTTTGGCTTCATTGATTTTTTGTATTGTTTTCTTTGTTTCTATTTCATTGATTTCTGCTCTGATTTTTGTTATTTCTTCCTGTCTGTTGCGTTTAGGGTTCATCTGTTGTTGCCTCTCAAGTGCTTTTAGCTGTAGTGTTAGATCATTCACTTGTGCTCTTTCTGTTTTTCTAATGTAGGCACCCAGGGCTATAAATTTCCCTCTTAGGACTGCTTTTAAGGTATCCCATAAGTTTTGTTGTGTTGTATTGTCATTGTCATTCAGTTCCAGGAATGTTTTTATTTCTTTCTTTATCTCTTCCTTGACCCATTCATTATTCAAGAGTGTGTTGTTTAGTCTCCATGTGTTCTTGTAGGCAGGAGGGCTTGTCCTGGTGTTGATGTTGAGCTTCATTGCACTGTGGTCTGACAGGATGCATGAAATTATTTCAATCTTTTTGTATTTGTAGAGGTTTCTTCTGTGTCCCAGGATGTGGTCGATTTTGGAGAATGTTCCGTGGGGTGCTGAGTAGAAAGTGTATTCTCTGGTATTAGGATGGAATGTTCGGTAGAGGTCTATGAGGTCCATTTGGTGTATCATATCGTTCAGTTCAGATGTCTCTCTGTTTATTTTTTGTCCTGTTGACCTATCCAAAGGACTCAGTGGGGTATTGAAATCTCCCACTATGAGTGTGCTGGGGTTAGTCTGTGACTTGTGGTCCTGGAGAATTGTCTTTATAAAGTTTGGTGCACCAGAATTTGGGGCATATATATTCATAATTGTGAAATCTTCTTGGTGGATTGTTCCTTTGATGAAAATGTAATGGCCTTCTTTGTCTCTTCTGATTTCTTTTACTTTGAAGTCTATTTTATCCGATATTAAAATAGCAACACCTGCTTTCTTTTTGGTACCATTTGCTTGGAATATTTTTTTCCATCCCTTCACTTTAAGGTGGTGCCTGTCCTTGAAGGTAAGATGTGTTTCTTGCAGACAGCATATCGATGGATTCTGTTTCCTAATCCAGTCTCCCAGTCTATGTCTTTTGATTGGGGAATTTAGTCCATTAATATTTAAGGTTATGACTGATAGGTTTGTGTTGCTTCCTTTTGCCTTATTATCCATCTGCGGTTTTGATTTAGGTTTCTACTTCTGCAGTTATGCTTTTATTGATTTCTCCTTCTAGTTGCCTGGGGTTGGTTGCTCCTTTCTTCTGTTCTTTGGATTGCTTCAAGTATTCTCTGAAGGGTTGGTTTTCCGGACATGTATTCTTTCAAGTTGTTTATGTCATGGAAGATTTTCCTCTCTCCTTCCACTATGATTGACATTTTTGCTGGGTATAGTAACCTGGGCTGGCATCCATTGTCCCTCAACACTGGGAATGCTTTGCTCCAGGTTCTTCTTGCCTTCATCGTTTGCTGTGAGAAGTCCGTTGTTATTCTGATAGGTTTCCCCTTATAGGTCACTTGTTGTTTTTCTCTTGTCGCTTTAAGAATTTTCTCTTTGTTTTGGGTGTCCAGCATTTTAACTATGATGTGGCGTGGAGAATTTCTTTTCTGATCTTGTCTGTTTGGAGTTCTATGTGGTTCTTGTATTGGTATTGGTTTGTCCTTTTTTAGTTTGGGGAAGTTTTCATCTATTATTCTGTTGAAGATCTGATCAATACCATTCTCTTGGGATTCTTCTCCTTCCTCTATTCCTATGATGCGGAGGTTTGATCTTTTCATAGTGTCCCACAGCTCCTGGTTGTTCCACTTTTGTGTATTTTTAAATTTTTCATAATCTTTCCTTGAGGTTTTATTTGTTCTGTGTTATCTTCCAGGTCTGATATTCTCTGTTCTGCTTCCTCCATTCTGCTTCTGAGGCTTTTTCCATTCCTTTCCTCTTGATTGGATGAGTGTTTGATTTCCTTTTTCATTTCCTCTTCTGATTTTAGTATTTCTACTTCCTTTTGGAGCTTCTCAATCTCTTCCTGTGGCTCTTTTCTTCTTTGGTAGGTTTCCTTATCTTTTTCAGCGTGGGATCTTTTCAGTGTTTCTACTTCCTTCTGGAGTTTGTCATTCTCTCGCTCTTGGTCCTTCTTGAGTTCTTCATTCTCTTTTCTTAATTCTTTGATTCACTCTTTATAGTCTTGTAGTTCTTTAAGTATGTTCACAATTGTGTTTCTGATATCTGTGTCCAGGGCCATCCCCCAGGGAGATCCCACTGTAGGAATCTTCCATAGGGTTTGTAGGGCTTGGTGTGGGATTATCCTGCCCCTTTCCTGTGTTGTCTCTTCTTCTTTGTGTTCCTGGCATATGGGCTTCTCCTTACCTGTATTCCAATGTGAGTCCTAAATGCCTCTTCACTGTGTTGAAGGCTTGAAGACTCACACAACCCTACCTTTTATACCAGCTGGGAGGATAACTCTGCCCCACAGCCACAAAAGCCAATTAATCTAAAGACAACTAAATTAAATCAAACAACGATCAGTCTTGCTGAAGCACCCAGCTCCTACACACCTTCCTGCACTTCAGCTGGTCTTGGGAGATCTCAGATCTCAAGACTCACACAACCCTACCTTTTATACAGCTGGGGGGACTACTCCACCCCCACAGTCAGAAAAGCCAGTTAAGCTAAAGACAACTAAATTAAATCAAACAACCATCAGCCTTGCCCAAGCACCCAGCTCCTACCTACCTTCCTGAGCTTCAGCTGGTCTTGGAGATCTCAGATCCCATGATCATCATTTATAACTTGCAGTAGACCTAAAATATCTGAAGGATATGTAAATGATTTCTTTGAGCACGTCATTTGAGAGGTTGGATTTTTGTTGTTTTTGTTTGGGAACAATGTATCATGTGGGCCAAAGTAGCCTCAAAATCTATCTAATGAAGGATGGACTTGAATTTCTGATCTTACTTCTGACTCCTTGGTGCTCAGTTTAGGGATTGCAGCTCTGACCCCTGTGTTGGGGGTGTGGTGTTGGGGAATAAACTCAGAGCTTACTGTATGCTAAGCAAGCACTCCAGCAACTGAGCTACATCCCCAGCCTTTTGTTGTTTCCTGTGTCCTTCTCCATCTTGCTGAGAGAGTATCAATGGGCAGCTTCCTTATGGGAAAAATATTGGGAATTCTCCCTGAAGTAGGATTTTTGTGTTCAAATAACAATCACAGCTTCACTTCACCAAATTGAAAGTGCGTGGTATTTGCATCAACTGTTGGCGGAGTCTCTGCAGACATTGTCTACATTCGTGTTCACTTCTTGTCATGTCTGACATCTGAGGAAGTTTCTGAATGGCAGAGGGAAGTGAATGTCTCAAAATAGCATTCATGCAAATTTAATTTGAGCACAGATCCAAATTAAATGATAATATAGAGAAAGCCCAGGAAATCTGTCTCAATAGAAAATACACTATACCAGACCAGAGATGTTCTCTCCCATTCATTTTTGCAGCCATAGTGCTTAGAGTAAGACTACGCTTATATAAAAACTGGAGAGGGGACTTTTCTAGTATAAGAGTCCACCTTTTAATTAAGCTTTACTTTAGTGTAATATTAAATTTATAGAAAAACATGAAATAGTACAAGGAGATTCCATATACCCCAGGCTCTGTTTCTCCTAACACTACTAGTGTACCAAAGACAGTACATTGTGTCATAATAAAAGGCAGTGAGCCCAGATTAATAATTACTGCTATTCTTTTTTTTTTTTTTTAATTTTTATTGATGGTTTGTGCATTTTATACATCATTTTCCAATTCAGATCAGGCATATTTCCCTTTCCCTTCCCCCCCACCCCCACCCAATCCCATATCATGTAATTCTTCCCTTAACTGTCCCTTGCACTTTCAAGGTTTTTTTTTTTTTTTTCATTTTTTAGCTATAGTGATAATCCATGAGTAAAGCATCCTTCGTGCAAACCAATCTATAGACTGTTGTGCCCCAAACCCCCACAGTCCCACCATTCAGTGGAGTTGACAGGTTGTTTGTTCAATCAAGTTGATCCAATGAGTGTCCAGACTACATCGCTGTAGCTTACCGATTCACCCACATCGCAGCCTTTACATTCTACCACGCCCCCTCTTCCGCAGATTGTTCCCTAGGCTTAGAAAAGGGGCAAAGGTGGATGAGAAGTAAAACTGTCTCTCTCTCTGGAGCTGTTGACTTGGATTCTGGTCAATTCTGGCTGTTTCCTTTCATGGGCTGACAGTTTGTTCAGGAGTACTGCTATTCTTAAGAGTTGTCATTTGGGTACACCAACCTACGTGCAGACAGTACACTCATACACATAAAATAATAAATAAAAAAATTTTTAAAAAGAATTGTCACGTATTCAGACAACCTTACTGTTTTTTAAAAATATATATGTATACGTATGTTTGTATTTGGCTGTGTGTTCCAGTATGTATCTATGCATGCAGAGGTCAGAGGTCACCTGTTCACAGTCACATGACACTTTTTTTTTTTTTTTTTTGAGACAGACTCTCTCATTAGGACCTGAAAATCAAGAAGCCAGCAAGGCTGATTAGCCACCAAGCTCCAGGGATCTGCCTGCCTCTGGTTCCCCATCTCTGATTAGAAGTGTGGTGGCTGGAGAGATAGCCTAGCGGTTAGAGCGCCGACCGCTCTTACAGAGGAGCCGGTTCGATCCCCAGCCCACCATGGCGGCTAAGAACCGTCCTGAAAAATCCAATTCCAGGAGACTGCCAGTTCCAGGGGAACGACACCCCCTCGAGAATCCGACACCCCGCTTCTGAACGACACGGGTGCACAAAATTGCATGCAGACAGTACATTCATACACATACAGAAATAAATAAATTAAAAAAAAAAAAAAAAAAAAAAAAAAAAAAGAAGTGCTCCCCACACAGCTATTGTTTTTTTTTTTTTTTTTTTTTTTTTTTTTTTTTTTTTTTTTTTTTTTTTTTTTTTTTTTTTATGTGAATTCTCAGGATTGAACTCAGGTTCTCAGACTTACCTGGCTTGCACGTTACCAAACTGAGCCATTTCTACAACCCAACTTCGGGTTTTACTTACAATCTTTTCTGTTCCAAGATTCAATGGAGGGACACCTCATGCTGTTCAGCTGTGTCTTCTTAGACTCTTAGTCAACCTTGGGATCTCTCTGGCTTTCCTTGGCTTTGAGATGACATCATAGTTTTGAAGAGCACTAATTAAGGACAGTGCAAAGTAGCTCTGAGTTGGGATTTTGCTGGTTTTATTTCTTCATGATTACATTCTGCCTATGCTTGAGGGAGGAAGATGGTGGAGATAAGCCACCATTTTCATCTCACCAAAGAAGAGGTGAATGCTGTCAGCAGGATCCACTGTTGTTGGAGTTGACCTTGATCTCCTGGCTGAGGCTCTGGTCTTCACACTTCTGATCTACAGAATTCATCTTTGCTGAACTGTACACTTTGGATGGAAGTTACTGTACTAGCCCAGGTCTGAACAATGAGTTGCCACACCCTACTTTCTGGAGGATACTCTCTCTACATAAATTGCTTGACATTCTATGTGAATAGTTCTTCCCTTTCTATTTATTTATATTAATAAAGATTTGTGGATACCTAATATGCACTATTCTATAAATACACTATTACTTTATTTACTTTGTTGCTTAAATGTTTCCAGCCTCCATAGCTGGGAATTCTTTTTTTTAAGCCAATTTTTATTGAAGCTCAGTGCATTTCATATGAAATTTCAAATCAAATCTAGACCCATGCCCCCATCCCTGCCACCTCCCCCCCACCAGAGCTCATGCATTCTGCCAAACATGTTTTTCATCTTTTTCTCATTCTCTCTCAAAATTCTCAATGCAAAACTTTACTGTTTAGAGCAGAAGTTCACAGTTTCAGTCAGTTCTTTGACCCAGTCTTTCTTGTTGTTGTTGTTATTCCTTCCAGTATGCATCACTCCAAAATATGCATATATGCATGCCACATATATCATAGGTTTTAGCATCTTCAGCTTATTTTTTTTATTAGGCTGAAAGATGTCATGTTTGAAGTCTCCTCCTTGGCAATCCCCAATCAACATCAGTTCTGCCCTTGTGTTCCACACCGGATTTTCCCTTCCCATGATCACCAAATGAGGTCCAGTAAGCACTGAGTTCTGTCTTGATCTTCCCATACTGGTCTCCATGATTCAGCCTGGGTAGTCCAACAATGGCAGTCTATACTCTGAAGAGGCTGAAACCCCAGTAGTAGCTCAGTCCACAAGTTGGATGTCTCAGCAGTCCCCATCTGGCACTGAAGGTTTGGAGGATTCTTGGAGAGACGTGAGTCTTCAGTCCATATTGGAAGGTTGAAAAGCTGTGTCTCATGTCTTTGAAGGATGGCAAAAGCAGTGGCAGCCACAGGGTAGCTGCACTTGCCAGAAAGGCAAAACAACTGTGCTTTCTTTTTCTTTCTTTCTTTCTTTCTTTCTTTCTTTCTTTCTTTCTTTCTTTCTTTCTTTCTTTCTTTCTTTCTTTCTTCCTTCCTTCCTTCCTTCCTTCCTTCCTTCCTTTCTTTCTTTCTTTCTTTCTTTCTTTCTTTCTTTCTTTCTTTCTTTCTTTCGTTTTTGTCTTTTTACTAAGATCTCAAGTTTTATACCTGAAATACAATTTCTCAGGACTTACTGTTTATTTATTTCTGGTTATACTTTCCTTTTGGATGTTTAAGGCCACACAGCCCAAATTAACCAAGATTTTTGTTTTCTCAAGGTCAGTTGAGGATCTGGTCCTCAAAGGTCACTCAGGTTTTTTTGGGGGGGCAGGACCAGTTCCATCCACTTGAGGACAAAGTCAGGTCTTGCTAGACCCAGCTCACAGCTGGGAATTCTTTCACTTAGCTCTCCTGTCCTATGCTGTTCTCCTACCACTGCCGGGCTTTTGTCTGTTTGTTTGTTTAGAGTTTGGAGATTCATTAGTGCCCTAACTTTCATGAGTCTTAGGTGTAGAGGTTGTGTTGCGCATGTGCCACTTAGGCTTGGGCAATTCATAGATGTCTGGGTGTGACCAGTTGTGGTACACAAAGGTAATAGCGTCCATCTGGTGCAACAGAAGCTTCTTTGATGTGTGGTGACTGGGATACTTGACAATAAATATAAGGACACATGCTTTGTATTTAGTAAAAAATTATTTTAGACTAGGTATTTGACAACTTTGGGGTTTTCTCTAAGATCTAAGATCTCTCTATCCATGTGTATTTGGTTATATTTACAGTACCACACATCAGTTTCTTCCCATTGAGTGGACTTTAATTCCAACTGAGTAACCATTGATTGTCTCCAAGATAAGGGTAACAGATTCTTTAAAAGGTTTTTTGTTGTGTTTTGATACAGGGTCTCCCTATAGCCCCAGCCAGCTTAGAACTATGTAGACCAGACTGGCCTCAATTTCATAAAGATCTGACTGCCTCTGTCTCCTGCGTGCTGGGATTAAAGGTGTGTACCATCATATGTGGCACTTTGAGGCATATTTTTGTCTATAAACTGGCCACTTAGAAGTAATTTCTTCTTTGCAAAGAGACAGCTAAGACCCAATCGACTATATTTGAAGAGGTAGACAGTACCATGTAGTAAGGTGTGTGTTTACATCCTCCGAATGTCACCATACACAGTTTTTTGTCTGTGTATTTGTGTGTAGAGGTGCAAGTACACATGTGTGTACATGTATGTCAAAGTCCAAAATTGACTTTGGATGTCTTCTTCAACTGTTGACCATTTATCAATCAAGCCAGGGCCTCTTTCTGAGACTGAGGTCACAACTGCAGATAGTCCAACTAGCCTGCAGATCCCCAGGGCCTCTTTCTGAGACTGAGCTCACAATTGCAGATAGTCTGGCTAGCCCAGGGATCCCTGTCTTTTCTGGAATACAAGCAGTCACCATGCCTGCCTGGCCTTCTCATGGGTGCTAGAGATTCAGGCTCTAGTCCTCGCAAACACTTGGACACTGCGCTGTCTCCCCAGGCCCACGTGCCTTTGAAATCTCAGAAATGGCCTAAAATGTCATTCCTTATCATGCCTGAGCAACAATCCTATGTGACTAAGAGTTTTGATTAAAGGCACTATATCCCCCTCATAACTAAACTGTGAAATGCTGGATTATGAACAAGGACAAGAGTCAGGATACGAGGGAGACATCTAGGATCGAGTGAGAAATGTGAGTTTAGGGATACTATACATTGTTCTTCCTCTGTACTACTAAAGTCCCCCATGAATTGCCAATTTTAATATCAGCTCGGTAAGACTGTTTCCTGAAGCCTATACGTGGCAAATGCTTTCATATACAAGTTTTCTTCACTATACTCTTTTTAACCACTGTGCCATAATCCATCTTAAAATCAAACATGCTCAAAAGCAAGCAGAAATACTCAAGTTTTCAGTCACTGCTGTCCAAATTAGCTCCAGGGACATCATGTATGATTAACATGATAGTAGGAGACCCAACTGGACATCTAATCACAGCAGCCTGTCTGGAACAAACCCCACGGGAAATCACAACACTTCATTTTAAATGGTCTCATGTTGGGAGTCCTTTTCCATGTTGGCACTAGTCAAGGAGAAATTAGTCCAAGCCACACTGCAGCCCTGGGGACAGGGGAAGGGTATGTTTGCTGATCACAAGCTGAATCCCACTATGGGCTGCCCACATACCATTTCCCTAGATTTTTTTAGTGATGTTTTGTGTATTACATACATCATTTTTCAATTAAGTTCAGGCATATTCTGCTTTCCCTTCCCCCAACCCCACCCCACCCCATCCCAGATCATGCATTTTGCCATAACTGTCCTGCATCTTTCTCTCAGTCTTTTTTTTATGTTTAGGAATTCACATTTTCCTCCATTAATTTTATATTACCCTAAAATATGGATACATACTCTCCACCCATATACAGTAATTACAGAGGTCTGAAAATAATTGGTGGGTGAATTCTAGAGCCCATTGAAAGATTCACATTATAACAACATAGTTGCTTTAGGATAAACAGAAGTATAACCATAACGTCATTCAGCTTGCCTTTCATCTGCGGGATTTGGTGTTAGCATCCACAAATGAGAGAAACCATTTTCTGTTTGTCTTTCTGGGACTGTGTTACTGAACTCAGCATAATGGCTTCAAGCTCCATCCATTTACCTGCAAAGTTCATAACGCCATTTTTCTTTACTGCTGAATAGTACCCCATTGTGTAGATGTACCACATTTTTGTCATCCACTCATCTGTTGAGGGGCATTTGGGTTGGTTCCAGCTCTTTGCTATTGTGAAGAGAGCTGCAATAAACATGGATGTGCATGTATCTTTGCAGTAGGATGAGTCTTTGGGGTATATACCCAGGAGTGGTATGACTGACTCAAGTGGTAGGCTCATTCCGAGTCTTTTAAGGGCTCTCCACACTGCTTTCCATAGTGGTTGTACAAGTTTACATTCCCACCAGCAGTGGATGAGTGTTCCCCTTTCCCCACAACCCCTCCAACATCTGTTGTCTTTTGTTTCTTGATCTTAGCTAGCCGTACTGGAGTGAGATGATATCTGAGAGTGGTTTTAATTTGCGTTTCCTTAATTATTAATGATGTTGAACACTTTTTAAGATGTTTTTCTGCCATCTTTAATTCCTCAATGGTGAAGACTCTGTTCAGCTCTTTACTCCATCTTTTGAGTAGGTCATTTGTCTTCTTATTTCTTTGTTTTTTGAGTAGTTTATATATTCTTGATGTTAATGTTCTGTCAGATGTGTCACTGGTAAAGATTTCTTCCCACTCTGTGGGTTTTCACTTCACCTCCTTGTTTCTTTCACTGTACAGAAGCTTTTGAGTTTTATCAGGCCCCATTTGTCAACTGTTGACCTTACTTCCTGTGTGGCTGCTGTCTGATTTAGAAAGTCTTTTCCTACACCTATGCCTTGTATATTGTTGTCAACTTTTTCTTTTATCACCTTCAGGGTTTCAGGCTTCACATTGAGATCTTTGATCCACTTGGAGTTGATTTTTGTAGAGGGTGAGAGGAAGGGGTTTAATTTTGTTCTTCTACAGATGATGATCCAATTTTGCCAGCACCATTTGCTGAAGATGCTATCCTTCCTCCATTGAGGATTTTTTCCCCCTTTGTCAAATATGAGGTGGCTGAAATTTTATGAGCTCAAGTTTGGATCTTCAATTTTGTTTCATTGGTCAACTGGTCTGTTTTTGTGCCAATATCAGGCTGTCTTTATGACTATGGCCCTGTAATATAGTTTGAAGTCTGGTAGGGCAATCCCCCCTGTATTGCATTTTTCACTCAGGGTTGCTTTAGCTATTTGGGGTCTTTTGTTTCTCCATATGAATTTAATGATTTTTTTCCAAGTCTGTGAAGAAGCTCATAGGGATTTTGATTGGGATTGCATTGAATCTGTGTATCAGTTTGGGTAAAATGGACATTTCTACTATGTTAATTTTCCCAATCCATGACCATGGGAGGTCTTTCCATCATTTGATGTCATTTTCAATCTCCTTCTTCAGGGGGTTAAAATTTTTGTTGTAGAGGTCTTTGGTATCTTTGGTTACATTTGTTCCCAGGTGTCTTATTATTTTTGAGACTATTGTGAGTGGGAAGGTCTTCTTATATTCCTTCTCCACTTGTTTATTGTTGGTGTAAAGAAAGGCTACAGATTTTTCTAGGTTAGTTTTTCAGCCTGACACTTTACTAAAACTCTTCATCATTTGTAGAAGTTTTCTGGTGGAGTTTTTAGCATCCCTTAGGTAAACCATCATATCATCTGTAAAAAAGGATAACTTAAATTCTTTTTTTCCGATTAATACTCCTTTAATTTCCTTCTCTTGTCTTATTGCCCTAGCAAGTGTTTTGAGCACTATGTTGAAGAGGAGTGGATAGAGGGCAGCCTTACTGAGTTCCAGCCTTTAAGGGAAATGGTTCCAAATTTTTTTCCATTTAGAATGATGTTGGCAGTGGGTAGCTATATATGTTTGATCATGTTGAGGAAAGTTCCTTTCAGTCCTATTCCCTCTAGGACTTTCAACATGAAGGGATGCTTGATCTTGTCAAAGACTTTTTCTGCATCAATGGAGATGATCATGTGGTTTTTGTCTTTCAGTCCATTTATATGTTTTATGATATTTGTTGATTTACATATGTTGAACCATCCCTGCATCTCTGGTATGAATCCAACTTGATCATGATGGATGATCTTTTTGATGGGGGTCTGTATGCGACTTGCAAGTATTTTTTTTTGAGAATTTTTACATCTATATTCATTAGTGAGATGGGTCTATAGCTTTCTTTTTTGCTTGCATCTTTGCCTGGCTTTGGTATTAGAGTGATGCTGACTTCATAGAAGGAGTTTGGGAGAATTCCCTCTGTTCGTATCCTTCTAAACAGTTTGAGTAGTAATGGTTGTAGGACCTCTTTAAATGTTTTATAGAATTCTGCTGGGAAACCATCTGGACAGGGGCTTTTTTTAGTTGGGAGGGTTTTAATTACATCTTCAATTTCCTCAAATATTATGGGTCTGTTTAACCTGTCAATCTCTTCTTGGTTAAGCTTTGTTAGTTCCCAGGATTTCAGATATTCGTCCATTTCTCTTAGGTTATCAAATTTAGTGGAGTATATATTTTTGATGTGTTCCCATATGATTGTCTGGATCTTTTCTTTGTCTGTTGTGATGTTTCCCCTTTCATCATGAATACTATTGATTTGGAGTTGCTATCTCTTTTTTTGGTTAACCAGGCTAGAGATCTGTCTATTTTGTTTATTTTTTTCAAAGAACGACCTTTTGGATTCATTGATTTTATGTATTGTTTTCTTTGTTTCTATTTCATTGATTCTGCTCTGATTTTTGTTATTTCTTCCTGTCTGTTGTGTTTAGGGTTCATTTGTTGTTGTCTCTCAAGTGTTTTTAGCTGCAGTGTTAGGTCACTTATTTGTTCCCTTTCTGGTTTTTGATGTGGGCATGTAGGGCTATAAATTTCTCTCTCAAGACTGTCTTTAAAGTATCCCACAGATTTTGTTGTGTTATATTGTCTTTTTTGTTCAGGTCAATGAATACTTTTATTTCACTCTTTATTTCTTCCCTGACCCATTCATTGTTCAGGATTGTATTTTTTAGTCTCCATGTGTTCTTGTAGCTAGTTGGACTTATTCTGGTGGTCATATTGAGCTTTATTTCACTGTGGCCTGATAGAACATATGGAATAATTTCTATCTTTTTTGTATTTATTGAGGTTTCTTTTGTGCCCCAGTATGTGGTCAATTTTGGAGAATGTTCCATGAGTAGAAAGTATATTCTCTGGTATTTGGGTGGAATAGTCTATAGATATCTGTGAGGTCCATTTGGTGTATCATATTGTGCAATTCTGATGTCTCTCTGTTTATTCTTTGTCCTGTTGATCTACCCAATGGGATCAGTGGGGTGTTGAAGTCCCCCACTATTAGTGTGTTAGGATTAATCTGTGTCTTGAGGTCCTGCAGCATTATGTTTATAAAGTTAGGTGCACCAGAGTTTGGTGCACAGACATTTAGGATTGTGAAGTCTTCATGGTTCATTGTTCCTTTGACAAGGATGTAATGGCCCTCTTTGTCTCTTCTGATTAATTTTACTTTGAGAGATCTATTTTGTCTGATATTAGAATAGCCACTCCAGCTTGTTTCTTGGTACAATTTGGTTGGAATATTTTTTCCATCCTTTCACTCATAGGTGGTGTCTGTCCTTGAGGGTGAGATGGGTTTCTTGTAGACAGCATATAGAAGGGTTCACTTTCCCAATCCATTTTCCCAATCTATGCCTTTTGATTGGGGAGTTTAGACCATTCGTATTTAAGCTTATTATTGAGAGATGTGTATTGCTTCTTTTTACATTATTTTTTGTTTGCATTCTTGGTCTAGGTTTATATTTACTCTGTTATGATTTTGCTGCTTTCTATCTTTAATTGCTTAGGAATAGTTGCTCCTTTCCTCTGTTCTTTGGATTGCTTTGAGGATTTTCTGAAGTGTTGGTTTCTTAAACATGTATTCTTTCATCTTGTTCATGTCATGAAAGATTCTTCTTTCTCCTTCAACTATGACTGGCATTTTTGCTGGGTATAGTAGTCTGGGTTGGCATCTAAAGTCGTTTAGTACTGGGAATACTTTGGTCCACATTCTTCTAGCTTTCATGGTTTGTGCTGAGAAGTCAGATGTGATTCTGATGGGTTTCCCCTTATATGTAACTTGTTGTTTTTCTCTTGTGGCTTTCAGTATTTTGTCTTTGTTTTGAGCATCTAGTGTTTTAAAAATTATATGGCATGGGGAATTTCTTTTCTGGTCTTGTCTCTTTGGTGTTCTATGTGTTTCTTGTATTTGTATGGATTTATCTCTTTTCAGTTTGGGAAAATTTTTTTCTATTATCCTGTTGAAGATCTGGTCAATAATGTTGTCTGGGGATTCTTCTCCTTCATCTATCCCTATGATGTGGAGGTTTGTTTTTTCCATAGTGTCCCACATTTCCTGGTTGTTCCACTCTTGTGTCTTTTTTTTTAATTTTTCATAATCTTTACTTGAACATTCTAGTTGGAACATGTATCCTCCCGGTCTGATATTCTTTTTTATGCTTCTTCTATTCTGCTTCTGAAGCTTTTTCCCATCCTTTCCTGTTGATTGGATAAATGTTTAATTTCCTTTTTCATTTCATCCTGCGATTTCTTTAGTGTTTCCACTTCCTTTTGGAGCCTGTCATTTTCATCTTGTAGATCCTTGGTTCATTGGTCATTTTCTTTTTCCCTTTCACCCTGGGATCTTTTCAGTGTTTCCACTTCCTTCTAGAGTTTGTCATTTTGTCCCTTTAGTTCTTTCCAATGTTTGTCATTCTCTCCCTCTAGGTCCTTCTTGAGTTTTTCAATCTCTTCCCTTAGTTCTCTAATTTCTTTGAATATGTCCACAATTGTTTTTCTAAAGTCCATGTCTTGGTTTTCTTCCAGGGAGATCTCGTTGTAGGAGTCTTCTGTAGGGTTGGTAGAGTTTGGTGTGGATTTATTATGAGCTTTTCCCACGTTGGATTTTTTTGTGACATTGGCATGTGGATTTGTTTGTTTATTTGTTTCTTTGAGTTCTGGTGCCTCAATGTTGACTGTGCGGCTAGATCCTCTGCACCACCACTTCCCTAGGCTGGTCTTTTGCCGTTGGTGCTCTGCAGGACACAGGTGAAGCCCGCTCGCCCATTGGGGGGTCCGCTCACCCATGCTGGTCTTGTTCTGTGTGGTGCACAGCTAACTCCGCCCACGTTGCATGCTGGGACTGGAAGGTTGGAAGGTCCCGGGTGATACCAGGCCTCTAAAGGGCACAGGAGTGCCCAAATCCCTCAGGAAGGCAATCCTCACTTGGTCTTTTGCAGGTTGGCATTCTGCAGGACACGGGTGAAGTCCACTCACCCAGCAGGTCACACGCTGGTCTTGTGCTGTGTGGAACACAGCTAACTCCATCCCCTAGTTTCTAATACAACATTGCAAATAGACATTATTTTAGCCCTCTGTCTCTGAGGAGGAGGCTGGGACTTGGAGAAGCTAACTGGCAGAGCAGAAACTCAGTTCCAAGTCAGTCTCACACTCGGAATCTGTCTTTTCTGTAGGCTGTGAAGTATCTGAATGCCAGTGTGCTGCTTCCTAAGTGTTATCTCTTATCTCGATTTTTAATTAGTTTCTATTAAAGAAAGGAAATCTCAAAGTGGGAGACAGGAGGCAGCCTGCACAGGGAACAGAGACCTGTTGGTGACTCAGACAAGCAGGATTCGGATGCTCTCTCCACAAGGATCTTTGTGAGATATCCAGTTTCTATCTTCCTCTCTGCTGTGTCAAATATCTCTTCCAGAATCAATATTTTACACTTTTTTGAGGGGCCAGCATACAAACAAATAAATGTGAATTAGCGGCACTCTCCCTAAAATGGTTAACAAACTAAGTCTACAGCCAAGAAGCCAAGAAAATAAAGGTACTTGGATTTTTGCAATTTAGTTAAAATATTAGGGAATACATAGATTTATACCTTTGGTTTACTTTCAGGCTCTGAACTGACATTTTCTATTTTAAATCCATGGTCAACCCAATCTCTTTTTGTAGCCCAACCAGCTGTTAGTCCAATGGCCAGAGTTCCTTTCAATAGACTATCTCATACATGGAAAGTGGAGGGAGAGGATGAGAAGCTGAGTGACATGGAGGGCAAGCCCGATGTGAGTAATGCTACCCCTGGGCAGGTGGCCCTGCATTGTATAAGAAAGCAGGCAGAACACATGCCAAAGGAGCAAGCAGATAACCCGTCCTCTCCATGTTCTGTGCTTTCAGACATGCTTTGAGTTCTTGCCTTGGCTTCCTTCCATGAGGAACCATAGCTATAAGGTGAAATAAACCTTTTTTTTTTTCCTGAGTTGCTTTTGGTCAGTGTCTTATCCCAACCACAGAATGCTAACTAGGACATTCAAAAAGGGGAAAGTGGGTGCTCTATACCAAACTTTAGAGCAAACAGCGATGTTCTTTCTTTCTTGGATTGAAGAAACTTGGATTTAGCGCTTCATGATTAGCTACATCCTGGCAGCTGGAGCCCCTGGTCCTAGAAGATTTAGGTGACTTGGCCACAGAACCTGTTTCAAAACTTAGCTATGAGAAATCCCTCACAACCTGCCCTACACAGCTGCTTTGAATCCCTAAGAAAGAATCTTTCTAGGCTTTCTCTCCTTTCAACTTTCAGTTGAGGTTTGACTTTCATCACACCCCCAGATGATCATCCATTAGCTTGCTCAGGCACTCTCTCACACAGGGCCACACATACTAATGGTGCAGACTCATTGGTTTACATGTACACATCACACCTGTGCTCCATGCCCTTACATACACTCATTCATTCATTCATTCATTCATTCTCTCTTCTCCCTGTCTCTGTTTCTCTGTCTTTGTCTCTGTAAGTCTCTCTCTCTCTCTCTCTCTCTCTCTCTCTCTCTCTCTCTCTCTTACACAGTCCTACACAGGGCTCTAGTTGAATTGAATCAGAGAGATTTAAATTAAAATTTGGTGTAATTGGCGTCACACATCACTGTAGTCTTTGACTTGCCAAATCTTTTTTCCTTTCCTGTCCTCCTTTTCTATCCCTGTTCTTCCCCATTGAAGGAGTTTTTCAATCTTATCTACCCTCTAGTCATCTGTTGTTTGGGCTAGTAACCTGCTCGCCCTCCAGCACCTAGAACAGTACTACTCCTGTATCTGCCTCAGGTGACCAGTCTATATTCTCACTGGAAACACATGACTCTGTAAGATGACTTATAGAGATTTTGACAAAATGACAACATTCAAATTTGTGAGGAGAGTTTAAAGATAAAGGGCTGTGCAGAAGCTCAGGGTTTGGAGAAACTCAGGGTTTGGAGCTGGAACCAACCCAAGTGCACCTCAATTGATGAGTGGATAGAGAAAATGTGGTACATCTACACAATGGAGTTCTGTGCAGTGATAAAGAAAGATGACATCATGAACTTTGCAGGTAAATGGATGGAGCTAGAAGATATCATGCTAAGTGAAGTAACACAGTCCTAGAAAAACAAATGAGGAATGGTATCCCTCATCTGTGGATGCTAGTGAAAATTACCTAATTGTAAGGCAAACTGAGCAATGTTAATGCGATCTGAAAACAACTGTGCTCTTATATTGTGAATCCCTGAATAGGTTCTAGAACTTAGCTACAATTTATTTTCAGAGTTAGGAAGTTTTGGTATATGGATGAAGGATATGTATATTTAAGAGTAATATAAGATCAAAGGAATGCGGAAAAACTAGTTTGTCATGACATTATGTCTAACCACAGTATTTATTTTATGGGAGTGCTTCTTAGTATTTCTTATACAAGGCTGCTTGAGCTTTTGTCCAAGCATTTTCTAAAATATTATAAAGTAGTTAAAAGTATCAGGATGGTGTAACTTAGCCTTTCTGGATGCTTAATGACCATACTTAATGCCCATACCAATTTGGCTGAGGGTCTTAAGGGATAACTTTGCTCCTTGCCCTCAGAGGTCAACTAAGTCTCAGGGGACTATGCATGGGGGCATCTCTTGAAATGTCCTGCAAATGTGAGTTACCAGTCTTCCTGTGCAGGGAGATCTTGGAGATCTACTAGTGAGACTTCAGCCAGTGTCCAGTCTATGAAGAAGAAAGTCTGGTCATGCTTCAAAAAGGGAAGCTTGTTGTAGCGAGACCTGACTTTGTCTCAAGAGGATGGAACTGGTGATTGAAAAGCCAAAAGGAGCCAGGGGCTCCCTCCCTCCAAAAAAACCCGAGTGACCCTTGAGGACAAGATCCTCAACTGACCTTGAGAAAACAAAAATCTTGGTTAATTTGGGCTAACTGTGTGGCTTTAAGCATCCAAAAGGAAAGTATAACCAGAAATAAACAAATAGTAAGTCCTGAGAAATTGTACTTCAGGTATAAACTTAAGATCTTAGTAAAAAGGCAAAAGAACATAGTTGTTTTCCCTATCTTACTAGCAACTGCAGCTACCCTGTGACTGCCACTGCTTTTGCCATCCCTCAAAGACCTGAGACACAGCTTTTCAACCTTCCAATATGGACTGAAGACTCATGTCTCTCCAAGAATCCTCCAAACCTTCAGTGCCAGATGGAGACTGTTGAGACATCCAACTTGTGGACTGAGCTACTAGGGATTCCACTTCTTCAGAGTATAGACAGCCATTGTTGGTCTACCCAGGCTGTATCATGGAGATCAGTATAGGGAGATCAAGACAGGACACAGTGCTTACTGGACCTCATTTGGTGACCATGGGACTGGAAAACCCCAGTGTGGAACATAAGGGCAGAACTGATGGTGGTTTGGGCTTGCCAAGGAGGAGCCTTCAAACATGACATCTTTCAGCCTAATTAAGAAAAAAAACATAAACTGAAGGTGCAAAAACCTATGATATATGTGCATGCATATGTTCATATTTTGGAGTGATGCATATTGGAAGGAATAACAACAACAACAGAAAAGACTGGGTCAAAGAACTGACTGAAACAGTGAACTTCTGCTCAAAACAGTAAATTTCTGCATTGAGAATTTTGAGAGAGACTGAGAAAAAGATGAAAAATATGTTTGGCAGAATGCATGAACTCTGGTGGGGTGGGGGGGCAGGGAGGGGGGCACAGGTCTAGATTTGATTTGTAATGTAATTTTGTATGAAATGCACGGAGCTTCAATAAAACATTGTCTTAAAAAAAAAGAAAATCACTTGCAGCCACTGTCAAATCACAACAGAGCTCTTGATGCATCTCCCTGCTTTCAAGCTGTCCTGCTCAACAAGCCCTAGACAGACAGGGCTGGCTCACCTTGAAAAGCTACTTATCAAATGTTGTATACCAAAACCATTCTTTTTTTTTATTTCCTGATTTTTATTTTATGCGTATGAGTATTTTGCCTGTATGTGTGTTTAAGTGGGCTCATGTTGTTTAAAGGTGTTACATTCCCCCTGGAACTTGAGTTCCGGGCTATTTTTAGCTGCCATGTGGGTGCTGGGAACCAAATCCAGGTCCTCAGCAAGAACATCAGTACATGTAGCTGCTCGTCCATCTCTCTTGCCCTTCCAAAACCATTCTTTATTTTTTTTATTTCTGTATGTGTATGAATATACTGTCTGCATGTAGGTCAGTGCACCCGTTTTGTGCAATGCTGGGGAGGTCAGAAGACGGTGTCGGATTCCCCTGGAACTGGAGTCAAAGACGGTTCTCATCCAACATGTGGGTGCCGGGGATCGAACCCGGGTCCTCTGCAAGAGCAGTCGGCACTCTCAACCGCTAGACCATCCCACCAGCCCCAAAACCATTCTTAAAGGACACCCAGAGCAGAAGCCCCCAACTTAGCAATCTCCTCCTCTACGCTCTCCCTGATGGCATCCTTTTCATCATCTACCATGGATTTCCTCAGTACTTACAGAAGAAACCCTATAACTTGTGTTATGCTCTGAATGTGATGTGTCCCCACAGGTTCTTGGTTCCCAGCTGTTCTAAGAAGTTTCAGAACCTGATAGTCAGGTCATGTGTCTGGGGCTCAGGTTCTGGACCTGGACCTGCTAGGATCACCTGGAGCAGCCCACCACTGCTCCAGGCAGGTAAAAACTTAGGACATTGACTCTCAGGGTGTTGGAAAATTGATTTGCTGGTGTGTGGCAGAGGTGCTAGTGGCTGGCAGGCCTAGATTGGAGCCGTAAGCCCCGGCAGAGTGCCAGGATGGGTTGCCCCTCCCCCAGTAGCCAGAAGCGATTCTGGGTTTGGGTCTGGCTCAGGTGCCATATTCAGGCCATGTATCTGGGGCTTAGGTTCTGGACCTGCTAGGATCACCTGGAGCAGCCTGCCACTGCTCCAGGCAGGTACCGGGGCACAGGCTAAGTCAGGAATATCACCCCCCCCCAACAACTGGAATTGAGGAGAGAGTATCCAGTGGATTAGGAGAACCTTCAGAACAGGAAAGGAAGAGTGACTTAGACTTCCAATATCCAGTATATAAACAAAAGTGAAAGCCTGAAACCTAAACAAGTCAACACTCCATAAACAAGGAGGGGGGGAGAAAAAAAAAAACATCAGAGGAGGCAAGCAAAATAAAGCAAGCTTTCAGCCTTCAACACACCGAAAAGGCATTTGAGATTTGAATCACAAAAGAGAAACCCACATGCCAGTGACACAGCAAAGAGACAACATGGGAATGGTGCAGGATAATTCCACACCAAGCTCTACCAACCTGGTAGGAGGTAGCTACAATGGGAACCCCCTGGAGGTGACCCCAGATACAGACCTTAGAGGAATAATTGCAGACCTATGCAGAGAAATTAAAGAAAATAAAGGAGAATTTAGAGAACTAAAGAGAGAGAATGAAAAACTCAAAAAGGACCTAGAGGGATACAATGACAAAGTTCGAAAAGAACTAAAGGAAGAGATTGACAAACTCCAGAAAGAACTAGAGGGAGAAAAAAACAAACACCCTAAGGAGGCAGAAGCACTGAAAAAGGAAGCCAACCAACGAAGTAAGGAGCACCAAGAAGAGAATGAGAAACTCAAAGAGGAAATGGATATATTAAAGAAATCACAGTATGAAATGAAAAAGGAAATAGAACACTCATCCAATCAAGAAGGAAAGGAAGAAGCCTCAGAAATAGAATGGAGGAAGCAGAACAAAGAATATCAGATCTGGAAGATAACACAGAGCAACTAAAAAACTCAAATAAAGATTATGAAAAATTAAAAAATACACAAAAGTGGAACAACCAGGAAATATGGGACACTATGAAAAGATCAAACCTCCACATCATAGGAATAGAGGAAAGAGAAGAATCTCAAGAGAATAGTATTGATCAGATCTTCAACAGAATAATAGATGAGAACTTCCCCAAACTAAAAATAGACAAACCCATTCAAATACAAGAAGCACATAGGACTCCAAACAGACAAGATCAGAAAAGAAACTCCCCACGCCATATTATAGTCAAAATGCTAGATGCCCAAAATAAAGACAAAATTCTGAGGGCTACAAAAGAAAAACAAGTCACATACAAAGGGAAACCCATCAGAATTACAACTGACTTCTCGCCTCAAACCATGAAAGCAAGAAGAACATGGAGCAAAGCATTCCCAGTGTTAAGGGACTACGGATGCCAACCCAGAATACTTTACCCAGCAAAAATGTCGACTATACTTGAAGGAGAGAGAAAAATCTTCCATGACATAAACAAGATGATGGAATACATGTCTGGAAAACCAACTCTTCATAAAATACTTGAAGCAATTCAAAGGGCAGAAGAGAGGAGCAACAATCCTCAAACACCTAGGAAAAGAAACTAATAAAAACATAACCATAGGAGCAAAATCAAAGGCTAGAAGTCCAAATGGATAATAAAGTGAAAGGAAGCAACATCCATCTTTCAATTGTAACCTTAAATATTAATGGGCTAAACTCCCCAATCAAAAGGCATAGACTGGGAGAATGGATTAGGAAACAAAACCCATCTATATGCTGTCTACAAGAAACCCATCTCAATTTCAAGGATAGGCACCAACTTAAGGTGAAGGGTTGGAAGAAAGTATTCCAAGCAAATGGTACCAAAAAGAAAGCGGGTGTGGCTATTCTAATATCAGACAAAATAGACTTCAAAGCAAAAGAAATCAAAAGAGACAAAGAGGGCCATTACATCTTTATTAAAGGAACAATTGACGATGAAGATTTCACAATCATAAATATATATGCACCAAACATCAGTGCACCAAACTTTATAAAGACAATTCTTCAGGATCTCAAGGCACAGATTAACCCCAGCACACTAATACTAGGGGACTTCAATACCCCATTAAGTCCTCTAGACAGATCAACAGGACAAAGGATAAACAGAGAGACATCTGAACTAAATGACACAATACACCAAATGGACCTCACAGACATCTACCGAATATTTCACCCAAACACCAGAGAATACACTTTCTACTCAGCACCTCATGGAACATTCTCCAAAATAGACCATATACTGGGACACAGGGAAAAACTCAACAAATATAAAAAGGTTGAAATAATCTCATGCATTCTATCAGACCACAGTGCAATAAAACTCAATATCAACACCAGAATAAACCCTACAACCTACAGGAACACATGGAGACTAAACAACACTCTCCTGAATAATGAGTGGGTCAAGGAAGAAATAAAAAAAGAAATAAAAACATTCCTGGAACTGAATGACAATGATAAAACAACACAGCAAAATCTATGGGACACTCTTAAAGCAATCCTAAGAGGGAAGTTTATAGCTCTAAGTGCCCACATTAAAAAAACAGAAAGAGCACAAGTGAACGATCTAACACTGCAGCTAAAAATACTTGAGAGACAACAACAAATGAACCCTAAACGGAGCAGACAAGAAGAAATAACAAAAATCAGAGCAGAGATCAATGAAATAGAAACAAAGAAAACCATACAAAAAATCAATGAATCCAAAAGTTGGTTCTTTGAGAGAATAAACAAGATAGACAGACCTCTAGCCCAGTTAACCAAAAGAAAGAGGGAACAACTCCAAATCAATAGAATCTGTGATGAAAGGGGAAATATCACAACAGACAATGAAAAGATCCAGACAATCATACGGGACTACTTCAAAAACTTATATTCTACTAAGTTTGAAAACCTAGAAGAAATGGATGAATATCTGAAATCCTGGGAATCACCAAAGCTCAACCAAGAAGAGATCGACAGCCTAAACAGACCAATAGTACAGGAAGAAATCGAAGATGTAATAAGTAGCCTCCCAACCAAAAAATGCCCAGGCCCGGATGGATTCACGGCAGAATTCTATAAAATATTTCGTAAAGACTTACAACCATTACTACTTAAATTGTTTAGAAGGATACAAATGGAGGGACTTCTCCCAAATTCCTTCTATGAAGCCAGCATTACGCTACTACCAAAACCAGGGAAAGATACAACCAAAAAGGAGAACTATAGACCCATCTCCCTAATGAACACAGATGCCAAAATTCTAAACAGGATTCTGGCAAATCGCATACAGACTCACATCAAGAAAATCATCCACCATGACCAAGTTGGATTCATACCAGACATGCAGGGATGGTTCAACATACGAAAATCAATAAACATCATCAAACATATCAATGGACTGAAGGACAAAAACCACACCATCATCTCAATTGATGCGGAGAAAGCCTTTGACAAAATCCAGCACCCTTTCATGTTTAAAGTCCTGGAGGGAATTGGTCTGGAGGGATCATTCCTCAATGTAATCAAAGCCATATACAGAAAACCCACAGCCAATATCATCCTAAATGGGGAAATGACAGAAGCATTCCCCTTAAAGGTAGGAACTCGGCAAGGCTGCCCCCTGTCACCACTCCTCTTCAATATAGTGCTAGAAACCCTAGCTAGGGCAATAAGGCAAGAAAAGGAAATTAAAGGAGTTCTAATTGGAAAAGAGGAAGTCAAGCTATCCCTTTTTGCTGATGATATGATTGTCTACCTAAGGGATGCTAAGAACTCCACCAGAAAACTCCTAGAAACGATTAAGAGCTTTGGTAAAGTGGCAGGATACAAAATAAACCTAGAAAAATCAGTAGCCTTTCTGTACACCAACAACAAGCAATTGAAGAAGGACTACAAGGAGACCTTCCCACTCACAATAGCCTCAAAAACAATAAAATACCTAGGAACAAACCTAACCAAAGACACCAAGGATCTCTACAACAAAAATTTTAAACCCCTGAAAAAGGAAATTGAGGAAGACATCAGAAGATGGACAAACCTCCCATGCTCATGGATTGGGAAAATAAATATAGTAAAAATGTCCATCCTACCCAAACTAGTGTACAGATTTAATGCGATCCCAATCAAAATCCCCAAGAGTTTCTTCACAGGCTTGGAAAAAAAAATCCTCAATTTCATTTGGAAAAACAAAAGACCCCGAATAGCCAAAGCAACCCTGAGTGAAAAGAGCAATACAGGGGGGATCGCTATACCAGACATCAAACTATACTACAGGGCTATAGTCATAAAGACAGCCTGGTACTGGCACAAAAACAGACCAGTTGACCAATGGAATAAAACTGAAGATCCAAACCTGAGCTCATACAATTTCAGCCACCTCATATTTGACAAGGGGGCCAAGAAGACACAATGGAAGAAAGACAGCATCTTCAGCAAGTGGTGCTGGCAAAACTGGATCACCACTTGTAGAAGAATGAAATTAAACCCCTACCTCTCACCTTGTACAAAGGTCAACTCCAGATGGACCAAAGACCTCAACGTGAAACCCCAAACTCTGGAGGTGATAGAAGAGAAGCTTGGCAGCAGACTACAAGACATAGGTGTAGGAAAAGACTTCCTAAATCAGACAGCAGCTGCACAAGAAATAAGATCGACAATTGACAAATGGGACCTCATTAAACTCAAAAGCTTCTGTACATCAAAGGAAGCAATAAAGGAAGTGAGGAGAAGACCCACAGAGTGGGAGGAAACCTTCACAGCAGATACATCTGACAAAGCATTAATTTCCAGAGTATACAAGCTACTCAAAAAACAAAGAAGAAAGAAAACAAATGAATCATTCAAAAGATGGAGCAAAGATCTGAATAGAGACTTCACAGAGGAGGAATTAGAGATGGCTGAGAAACATCTTAAGAAGTGTTCAACATCGCTAATAATTAAGGAAATGCAAATTAAAACCACTTTAAGATACCACCTTACTCCAATAAGACTGGCTAGGATCAAGAAAACAAATGATAACAAGTGCTGGAGAGGTTGTGGGGAAAGGGGAACACTCATCCATTGCTGTGGGAATGTAAACTTGTACAGCCACTATGGAAAGCAGTGTGGAGAACGCTTGGAAGACTCAAAATGAGCCTGCCATTTGACCCAGTCATACCACTCCTGAGTATATACCCACAAGACTCATCTTACTGCAGAGATAGGTGCACAGCTATGTTTATTGCAGCTCTGTTCACAATAGAGAAAAGCTGGAACCAACCCAAATGCCCCTTAAATGACGAGTGGATAGAGAAAATGTGGTACATGTACACAATGAAATTCTATGCAGCAGTAAAGAAAGACAATGTCATGAACTTTGCAGGGAAATGGATAGCACTAGAAGACATTATGTTAAGTGAAGTAAAACAGTCCCAGAAAAACAAACGATAAATGGTATCCCTCATATGTGGATGCTAGTGCCAATAACCCAGTTATAAATATTTCTTGTGGAGAGGGATGCATATTAAAAGAACAGCAACAGAAACACTGCATCAGAAAACTGAAATGGTGAATCGGGAAGGGTGGGAGGGGCAGGAGAGGGACATGGGTGTATATTCGATTAATGCGTATTTAATTGACATGAGTTCAACAAGTATCCAGTTTTGCCCAGACTCTGTCTACAAGTTACATGGTGTTTTAAGACTTAGTAAAAGTAAATATGTGTATATGAAACAATATTCTTTTAAAGGCTCTCATAAAAACGGTAATGCATCTGAGTTAATTGGAGATATAAATTGCTGTTGTCCACATTTGTTTTACTCAAAATCTATATAACAATAACTTTGGGATTGGCACATACAAATGTTCTCTATAATTTTTCTGTTGTACAGTATCACCTGTAGCATTCTCTTTCACCTATAGGATGATTTAACTTGAAAATTAAGTTTGCTTCCCAAGTTAATCACATATAGTCATCCAAAACAGCATGGGTGAATTTGATGAAATCTGTGCCTTGATTCCACCCTATAGGTATGTATAATACAACTATCTTCTGGAGACTCATGGGTCAAAAAACAAAAACCTAAAAAAGAAAAGGGGGGGATACAGATAGACATGAAACCTTTTTGTCAAAAACCTTGCCATTCAAATCTTAAAACTAACTACGGGAAAAGATTTGTATGTTCCAACAGGTCAAAATGTCACCAACTTAATGGCTGAGAAAGAAAAGATACAGCTTTGCATTGAGTAGGATGTACCAGAAAGTGCCAACTGAAATGTTGACC